>CAEFZX010010984.1:0-10009 GCA_903066825.1 Alfaro cultratus
TCCGTACACCTCTTTCACGGAATTTCGCTCAGGGACTCCGCCGTCCCTCACGGATTTTTGTGCTATTACAACATAGAATCTACAGTCAGAACATGACATGAAGTCAGTTCTATCATTAAATTTGTAATTGATTACGTTTCAAATACAATCCTGAACAGATGGGTTTTTAGTTGAGATTTAAAAGAAGTCAGTGTTTCAGCTGTTTTACAGTTTTCTGGAAGTTTGTTCCAGATTTGTGGTGCATAAATACAGACTGTTAAAGAACCACAGTGCTGGTTCTGTTAGACTTCAGCTCAGCATTTGACACTGTTCACAATGACATATTGCTCAAACTACTGGGGAGCTGAGTAGGACTCTCTGGTCCAGTACTCAATTGGTTCAAATCTTACAATTATCAATAGGGATTTATTTGTTTTTCTCTCTTTTCTTTTTCATAAAACCCAGAAAAAGAAAGCTAATGAGAGAGAACAAGAGATAGATAAATTGGTTATTTATTATGGATACAATATTGCCTGAAAAAGTAATGCATTAGAATGTCAATCCTAATTAAAGATATTCATCCTTTGAGGTATATGTTTCAATTAAAAAAAGCAAGCCTTAAATTTTGAACATTTTATGTCATACAGAAATGTGTTGGGTTTAAAAGCAATATTTTTAGGTTTTGTCCTTATTGTAGTAAAGCTATTTTGTATTGACAAAACATTTCTCCAAAAAAAAGTTAACATATAGTAAATGATGAACATGTTTGGAGATTTTCAAGGAGGTTCTATTGATTATTTTTGTTCACTAATAGCAAAAGGCATTGATTTCTATAATGTGCATCATTTTCCCCAGCACACCCAGTGTAAAGTTTAGCTCAACAATTGCATCTAAAGTGACTTTGAATGGTTTTTAATTAAAGCATTTAATAGATCCTGATGATAAAAATTCAAAAGTGAAGTAAGTATTTACTACCTGTTGAGTTAAAGTCAATGAACTTTTTGACCCTTGTATTTTAAAATATTCCAACCCCTTCCCACGCAGGATTATTTGAATTTTGAGCAACTGCTTTCATTATCATTTTGTTGCATAAGCCCATTAAATTATAAAAGGACTGTTTGTGCTTTATCCACATGCTATTTATTTTTTTTTCCAATTTCAGTAAAAAAGGTATAAAGGCATCTAAAATCTGCTGCCCACAACAACACAAATGGCAGCTCTTGAGTAACTGCTAATTGAAATGCAGGCTGTTTTTTATACCCCCCCCCCTTAAATAAATAAAATATATGTACCCACAATCTTAAAAAAAATAGAGGTGGAGACGGTTTGTTAATAGGTTGCATGTAGAACAAATTTATCTTGGTGACTCTGCTTCGCATCTGTTGTGGAACAGAGAAAAGTTATATTGTGACAGAGCCTTTAGTGCATTTAGTGTTAAGGAGGAAACAATATATCTAATGGGTAGGTGGGTTTTTTATGTTGTCTTTTTTTGGCTGAAAGCATGACAGTGAAGATATATGTCCACACACGCTCTATCTTTGATTATGACAGATAGCAACTGTACTCATTTCACTGTAGGAAATAGGAATCAATGTGTACTGAGAAATCTAAAAGCTTTTCTTATTTATGTTATGTATTCAACCTAGGAAGCAAGTGGTGTGATGGCTGCAGTGTACTAATGTATTTCCACAAGAAACAACCATCCAAACTGTTGCTTCTGCCCACTGAGCAAAATCTTTCCACAATATGTTTATCTGGAGCATTTTTTTTTTTTTTCATTATTTACCCGCTGTCTCCCTTCTTCTACCTGCAACTTCAAAAGATCTTGAGGTGACAAAACCAAGTCCAGAAACAATTAATTATTGCTCTTGCAGTTAAGGAGTGATAGTTAGACAGACATCAGTTTCAGTCAGATCATTTTACAGTTAAAGAAAAGCAACTGTCCACAGTACAAATGACATAAGAGGTAGATCTCTTCCAGTTTATTTAATGTCTTTCAGAAATGTCAGAAATGGAGAAGGTTTGCCTTTTACAAAATAACATTTCACACTCTGCATACATATACCTCATGTCACTTACTTTTCCTGCACAACTTTCTGGTCTACCCTTTAGATAATTCTGCATGACCTTTAACATACTGGCAAACCTTACACTCTTAGTAATAAAGCCCATAAACTTTAAAATCATTTACCAGATGGGAAACTCATCAAGCCTACCTTGCTTTGATAATACCTCAAGAGGAGCAGCAATTTGTAGATATGAATTAAAAAAAATGATTTCACATTAGCAATCATCCATGGATATATCTGGTTGCCTTGGGGAACGCAGAGGAAAAATATGATTACATGCCATATTTGGGACTTCAGTCAGGTTTTAATTGAAGGAAAACTGCCATTTAATTAACAATTGACCAAAAGGAAATGAGTTTTATTGATTTGTTTGCGAAGGGAAAACATTCATCTTTACATTTGCAGCTAGGTAGCTGAGTCCTTGGAGGAAATGGACAGATATTAAGTTGTTTGTGGACATATTTTAGTACTTTAACACTTGATGACAAAAATCAACTGCAGACATACAGACATTCAGTATATGAAATGAAATGTGGTATGAAAAAAAGAGACTGTAATTACTGATTTCATAATATATGCTGAAGATAAAATGATACCTGTTTTCCGTGTGGCATATATAAACTACAGGATATATATGGATTTTATAAGAAAGATGCCCCTTTGGAGTTAATAAAGTTCAAAGCATGCTTCAATTTCCTTTTGATTTTTAAGACCTGACACTTCCAATCTGAGTACAGAATTACCCATAAACAAAGCACATTAAAAAAGCTAAGAGTTTGAACTCCAACAGTCTCCAGACAATCAAATATATTGTGTCAAAATGTAAGAAAAAATAAATAAAATAAACCTTTGATTTTTATTTTCTCTTGGAGTAGTTCTAACAAAAGTCATTGCCAGATAAAAGTCTTTGAGTGCCTGAAAAGTCACAAATGAGCACAAGTTATTTTTCACACAAGGAAATCCTGCTGTCACTAGGAACAGTAGAGGAAAATCAGTATAGTGATGAGTACAAAATATTACAATTTCTTCTCCCACACATGTGTTTCAGATCAAAAGTCACATTTTAAAATCATGCAAAGATAGAGCAAATACAAAAAGCTAATTTTAAACTAAGATGTGTTTAAGGAGAAAAGCTATGCAAACTAACCTGGTCCTGTGTGGAAAAAAGTAAGAGGTCTTTATATTAATGTTATTCCAGACCTTGACCACTCAAAAATCTTAATTTTGCATGTTTTGTGCCATTTGGAATTTGACCTGCTGGTGTTTGGATAATCATGATAGCTTAAGTCTGATTCAGTATATGATCACAAACAAATTGCTGGACATTTTTCTTTAGGACTTTTGCTGAGGAACAGAACTGAAGGCTTTGACGAGTTGCCACTGCCATAAAGTTAGACCAGACCACATGACTGTCATCACCCGGCTTAGGTGTTGGTACAAGATTGTTTTTTCTTTCTTTTTTCAAGAGGCTGTGTAGTTTTGCACCAAATTGAAGGTGATGCATAATTTTCAAAAGTAAACTGTCTTCCACCAGTGAGCAGAATTTTTCTCCTAAAGGTTTTGGGAATCATCAAGATGAGACCAAAGTCTCTTATTTTTGATAAGTGATTGAATCATCCTGGAGCTGTTGCTTGAACAAAGTTTACCTGTTTCTTTCTTGCACTGAAAAAAAATAAATGAAAATTGCTAATTAATTGTTGTGACATCATTTCTCTCTGCTTGCTTGTGCTCACAAATTATAGCACTGTCTTTGTGTATTTAATAGCAAATGTTTCTAAAATGGAAAAGAAGAAACTGGTTGCATGGTGTACAATATTTATTTTTGATTAGGGATTATTAACAAAAAAAATTATAATAGAAATAAAATATAATAAAAAATATATCTGACAAGAAGATGATACAGATAAAGTTAACCAAAAGGTGGGTTTTTTTTGTTTTTTTTTACTCACATTGTATTCGTTTTTTATTGTATTTTGTGCAGCACCCAGGAACTGAGTGTGAAGAAATTATGAAATATGTGAGCTGCAGTTGCATCTGCCTCACAGATCAAAAGCTGCTTCGGCATACAGAACAATGCGGAGAAAACATACAACAATACCTAATCAGAGGCAGACATCATGACAAATAATGATCTTTGTGAGACTGAGCTACATGCCACTTTGCCATTGCTTGTTATTACACCTGAATTGGTGAATTAAATGTTAAGTGGCAACCGGCTGAACAAGATGCAAGGAAAGGGCATGTAACAAAGTGGAATAAAGACTTAATACTGCAATGCATCACGATGGACGGAGCATGCTTTGACTGTCTTACCCTGAAGCCTGGGGCTGTCTTGCAACAGCATTGAGCCTAATACCAACAGAAGCAGGGTTGTGCAGCAAGGCATCATTACTAAGCCTCATTTAACAGTGAGCAAGACATCTTTCCTGACAAGGAATGGGTTTCATGTTTTGGTAGAGCCAATTGAAAATCCTAACTGTAATCCACTGCAAGTAGAAAGGTGGCTGTTAATGTTAATTCAATATTGAATGGCTTTGCTCACTTCCATCACTGCCATTCCTAAAACTGCAGACAAACTGCAATTCTAAAATAGTGACAAAAATCAACATCCTCATTCACAACTTCTCCTTCTGTTCGCTGATTCACCTGATAGAAATTCTACTGCAGAAATCCAGCTAAATGAGGGAAAGCCTAGGCAGAGGAGTGAAAAGAGATTCAAATCAAGCAGAATTGCATAGTAAGACAATGCCCAGGATAATTTAGAAATGGAGTGATAAAAGTGGGGTGGAAAAACAATACAAAGGTAGTTTGCATCGACATCAACAATAATTTTAGAAAATCTAATTTTGCTTCCCGTCTGGAAAGATTATGAAGCAATTTCCCAACAATTTAGTGGCAATTGTTCTTCAGTCAGAAAGATTATTCATAAGTGCAAAAAGATTTAATTTTCCTGCTATTCTCAGGTGTAAACTTCAACCCATTGGAGTTGTACAGTGTATTGGAAAGACCAAAGCACAAATTCAATCCAGGCCCTACATTTTGATCTAGAAGTCAGAGTTGCCATGTTGAATACTAAAGATCTCAATAGTACAATCTGAACAAGAGTAAACGTTTACTGCTTGCTGTTTTAAGGTTTCCAAGTGAGTTTGTGATTACGAGTGTGATGAAGAACTGAATTAAGAAACAGCACACTGGATAGCTTGCACACAAAACAGAGTTCAAAAAGCATCAACTCAGCCGCTCTTAAGGATGTAATTACAATGCTCCACATCATAGATATAAATCCAGACATGCATTGAAGCTGTTTTGCATAGTGGGTACAGTGTTCCTTTGTTATTCATGCTGTGTTTGCTGGGCTACAGCAGTCCATGAAAAGCATTTATCTGATGTTTCTGACATCTAGCTGCAGTCCTAGTTTGATAACATTTGGTGGTGTAAGTAATAAAGAAGCTAGCTAATACTTTTTTTCTTTTTTGTATAGCGTTATCACTCAATACTAACTTCCTTTATTGCTCTGTTGCTTTGAAAGTCAGCTGGCAGCCTCTGAGTGTTGATGCAGAAAGTAAGGTTTGTAATATCACTTTGCAGTGTGTTATTAGGTCATGAGAAATTGTGTAGTCTTACTTTGTTGATCCTTCAAAAAAAACTGATGAAGTTATTGTGAACAGGCCACAGAAATGGAGTGGAAAGTATTGAGTGTAGTGATGGGATTTTTAAAAATCTTTTCCAAGATCCACATTATTGAGTCATTTCTACAGTTTTTTCTATTGTTTTTCGAATACTTGTTTTTTTAAAACTATGTCTAAAGTTGATATGTATTTTATCTGAGTGAATAAAAACACTTAAAATATCAAAAAAGTTCTAAACATTCATGCTAGTTTATTTTTATTTTTTACTTCTACATTAAAACTATCAGGATAAATGTGAAATGATAAAACGTAAATACATCTTTATTTCATTCTTCTGCCTCTTCTGTCCACACACTGTAGGGCTCCTTCTGATTTTTATTTTCTTATATTCATGTGATTGAACCCCTTTTTGCTGCATGTC
The DNA here is from genome assembly GCA_903066825.1 of Alfaro cultratus. NCBI lineage: Eukaryota > Metazoa > Chordata > Actinopteri > Cyprinodontiformes > Poeciliidae > Alfaro > Alfaro cultratus. The sequence continues at coordinate 6,099 of CAEFZX010010984.1, forward strand.
TTTACTGCCTTTGTATATGAAAAAAAACAAAATTGTTGGAAAATAGCTCAAGCTCAGTCAGATTAGATAGAGTTGTCATGTCTGTTAGTTGAGTGGACCCAAATGCAGCAGGTGTATACACTGAATGGAGTAACATTTAATAAAAAAAATTTACAAGCTTACAGGAAAAAGAAAAAGAAAAAAAACATAAACCCAAAGAGGAACACAAACCAAAAATCTGGCGGGAAAAGATAACAGGGAACAAACAGGAAGAATCACAGATGTGAAAGATGATGGGAGACCATGAGAGGATCTGGAGAGTAGTGACTGAGAATAGGGTGCTGAAGTACTAGGGAAGTTCAATGCTGAACAAAAGACCTGGGCTTATGAGCTAAGTGATTGCAGGTGTGAGTGGAGGGAGCATGAAGCAGACTGAGGAGACGAAGATAGAAAGTGGCACAGGGGAAAACGGAGAGTACACAGGTTAACAGGAAATACATGTAACACAAAAGAAACCTTATAAAACTAGAGTAACAAAGACCAACTATAAACAAGAAATAAAGATAACTAGAAACACTAAGAAGAACTGAACTAAAGGGAAACTGGAACAAGACAGCTCTAAGCATAAGAAAATAAAACAAAATAATGAAACTGGATTGAAATCAAACCACCAAAACAGCTAAACAACCCAGAATCCCAACAAGATTATCTTTAAACAACAATACTGTGACCAATGCCAGAGATTTACAACTGGATTCAAGTCTAGACTATGAATATGCCTTCACCTTAACTCTTCTGGAGTAGCTCTATTTGTATGTTAAATATTGTTTTCAACTGTAAGGTCAACCTCCACACCAGTCTCAAGTCATTTGTGCCTTCTAAGAGGTACTCTTCCATGATTGCATTGTATTTAGCTCCATTCATCTTCCCATTGACTCTAACCAGCTTTGCTTTCCATGCAAAAAGAAAGGCAGGTCATTGTGTATTCAGGAAGCTGGCCAATGTTTCTTTTCTGCCACACACAGCAGTTTGCATGTTAAACATTCAATTTTGGTCTTCATCTTCTACATATTTGTGGTGTAACTTACATGGCTAACCTCAAGCTATAAATGACACTTCATATGGATTTTACTTAAAACACAGGGCATAACTGATAGAGATCTTGTTTTTTTACAGTTGCATACATGAATTGTGGATTTTTTTCTTCTGCAGAATAATCATGGAGCTAATGGCTGGCTCTCTGACTAAAGGTCTCCACAACTACCACCTTTTTTAAATAGCTGTGCTATGCTTTCCATTTTCAAATTGAACAATGCTGTGTTATTTGTTCAAAGTTTGGGATATTGTCTCCTAAGACTGCATTATATATTGAACTGTAATCTGTAAACTTGCCAGTGTATTTTATGGTCTTTTTGTTGATTTTTTATTTTTATTTTTTTTCCAATGCAGATATGCTACATTTCAAACCAACACAGATTCTCTTGAGTCCTTGCCTCTTTGTGAAATACCTTTCCTGGAAAATTCATTGGGTCCACAGTGGTTCCCTCCAGCTCCACTTCCCACGGACATCTGCTTGAGCACTCGAAACCATTCTTCTGTGCTTCTTCTGAAAATGAAGCACACTACTGATAGCCTCACGCTGCTGCTCACTGCCATGATCGATATCTCCTCCTCTAAAGCCAAATCTACCGCCAGTCTCTGTAAGTTCATAGCAAGAATACATTCTGAACTTTTTCTTATTATATTTGGACTCATCTAACTTTTCTCCTGTCTTCTGTGGATGCTGACCTGAATTATTTGCCAAATTACTGTTTGGTGATGTGTCGCACAACATTACAATAAAATACATAGAAGTACTATGAACATGTTTAAGATGGATACTTTTGCAATCTACTGCATGAAAATGTTGAATGTTAAACAGTCGCTTTTTCTTTTTTTTTCTTTAACCTATTCTTAAACTTAACTTTCATATTGAATTATGTTATCGTGCAAAATTGCAAAGAACACACGAGTCTGAAAGCCACAGTTTGTTCTCAACAACATCATTAAACTAGTTGACAAAACTGAATCTGCAGCAAGTAAAGGTAAAGCAGTTTCAACATTTGAAGAAGAAGAGTGTGACATTTGAGAAAACCACTTTATTTCTTTATTGCTTCACACGCACATGCAGCACGGCTTCTTGTTAGAGGGTTGCTGGGTGGGAGGTGCATGTGGTTCATTCCAGATCTCTTGTGTGGGTGGAGGATCATGTCTGGAGTGTAAAGCAGCGCCAAGGCTGTAACTCATAGCAGTGGTACACAAATGGTTGTATGACAAACAACAGCTCATACACCCACATACAGACAATGACACCCATGACACAAATTGACCCTCCACATTTTCTTGAACACATGCATTGTCTTGGTCATGTTTATGTGTTGAAATGACAAGATTTTTTAATTTTTTATTTTATTTATTTATTTTATGTCCACCAGGAGGAATGTTTAAATTATCATAGTCAAAATTGTAATGATATTTTTACATTCTATGGCTTCCACTCTGGAATTTGTCTTTGATTTGTTTGACTCCCTGCTAATTTCACTTAAAGCTACATCACACTTTTGGGCTAAAAAACAATTAAAAAGTTTTAATAAAATATTTCATGTATTTTGTAACACAAGTTAATTTTCATTATCAAATTACCCTCTACTTCAGCAAATTCAGCAGTAAAGGGGAAAAAAAATCAATGAGGTATAAATGTAACAACAAAATGTTAAATTCAAGTGAATTTAGCAAGTATCTGAGTCTGTCTAAGACTCAAATAAATGGCTTCAAAGCAGAATGTGCATATTCTCTCTGTATATAGTATATCATATAGGTGTACCTGTATGCTTGTCTATTTGTGTATGAATGCGTGCACTTGCATAAATGAGCAGTCATTTGTCAGCTTCGTTTTTCAGCTTCATGAATAATGTCAGTGTGTATGCATATATTTGATGTCCATAGAACAGCTTGGAAGATCCCTGAACTGCAGCCATAGCTAAGTAGCAAAAAAAAAAAAAAAATATATATATATATATATATAATATTCCAAACCTCATGTACTTATTTAAACTGTGTCTGTTGCCAATGTAGCAACTATCATGCATGTGTATGAAAATGTTTTGCCTTTATCTTAAGTAAAATTTTTAGTAGGAGTTTGCAAAAATATATCTATATTCAACACATTTCTATTAAATGTTAATCTGAAAGTTGTGTTCTTACTAATAGAAGAGTTGCATTGTTTTTTGAAAATGATTTCTATGTTGAAATGAAATATATAAAAATCTTTCATTTCCATATGTATATAAGTAAACATTAACATTTTTCAAATTATTTATAAAAAAATATTAAAATAATTCGGTGCCAAAACAGAGATTAAATTGTTCTAATTTTCAGGGCTGCGGACTGAAAGGTATTAAAAGTAAAACTGATGCCATTGTGAAAATCACTGTGTAAAAAAAGTGAAATACCAGCAGTTCTCTTGCTGATATTTATGTGTCTGAGTTTTTAGCTGAGTTTGTCAGGATCCATGTTTTTCTGTGTTTTTATTTCGAGTTTCTGTGTCTCTGTGCTCTCCGTGTTGTCCTGTCTCCCCTTGATTACTCCCAGGTGTGTCTCGTTCCCTGATTACCTCTTGTGTATTTAATGTCACCTGTGTCTCTTTGTCTCTGTCGGGTCCTTCTCTAGTACCGTCAGTTGCTGTCGTTGTTTACCGTCACTTGTTGCTCCTGTCCTTCGTATGCCCGGTGCTACCGGCGTCGAGCCCCGGCTTCCGCTCGGCCGTGCTGCCCGGTGTCTGGACTTATTGTGGACTGTCATTTAGAACCAGATTCATCATTAAAATACATAACTTCTTCTTACCTGGGTCTCCTGGCGTCCTGCCTCACCACCTCACACACCGTTTCGTGACA
>CAEFZX010010987.1:0-12637 GCA_903066825.1 Alfaro cultratus
TGCCCGGGTCCTGACGAGGAGGCGCAAATATGATCACATCACTCCTGTTCTGAAATCCCTCCACTGGCTGCCCATTCAATATCGAATCCAATACAAAATCTGTCTCCTCACACATCAATGCATCCATGGAACTGCCCCTGCCTACCTGAGCGAACTACTAACCCCATACACCTCCACAAGAAACCTCCGCTCCACCACCTCCTCTTCATACTGCCTCCACCAACACTGTACTAAACTCTCTTCTATGGGAGACCAGGCTTTCCAGGCAGTCGCCCCTCTTCTCTGGAATGTCCTTCCAGAGTCTCTAAGGCTCCACAATCTGTGGAGCTTTTTAAAAGAGCCTTAAGGACCTTTCTATTTAAAAAAGCTTTTTAAAACTCTTATGTTTTTTTATTCATATAGTTGATTATGTTGTGTTTTTAATCTGTGTTACCTTGGGGTTGTTCAATCCCATCTTCTGTAGCACTTTGGAATTCATAGGAATGTAAAGTGCATTATAAATAAAATGTATTATTATTATTATTAACACGAAGACTGAAATGACACAGAAACTAAAAAACAAACACACAGAAAAATCCAAATCAACCAAATCCTAGTCTTAGTTGTATTAGTTTTTGAGTTGCTAATGTGGATTTTAAGCTAATTCAATTTCTCTTCACATCAATACAATTAACAGCACTCAAGATGTTTTTCTGATTTTTTTTTTAATGATCATTAATTGGTCATTAATTTTAATCTATTGCTTGGAGAGGTGATGACACACTGTGTGTGTGAGAAACGAGTAGCAATAAAACTTTGTTTTGCTGCTATTAATTGTGAGAAGCCCAGTTAGCATTTCTGATTCAGTGTATTCATTTACCTTCATTTTATGATCTCAAAGTTTACGTTAGCTTTTTAAAATTTCAGCAACTTTCTTAACAGGAAAAGACTGAAATCTCAAAAGTTTGTTATGTGTGATGCCCACTGGTGTGTGCCCACAGTAGGAAAAAAGAAGGAGCATTCATTTCTTTAAATGTTTATGGGATTATGATAAGTAGCTATTTTATTTGTTGTTAAACCACTACCCTACATTAACAAGGGTTAATGACGATGTGTGTAGTAACGGTGTTTCACCAGTAGGTTGCGCATGGAGACTCTGATTCGCGTGTTGATCTTCCGGTTCTCATAAACTGAGAGAAAATGGAGTAACACAGACCGCATCTCCCGTGTGCTCATTTACACGCTGTTTACAGGTGAGAATAAACTTCAAATTTATTTTAACACAGTACTTTTTTATTATTTGGTACTGTTCGAGAAATGTTTAGGTGAATGTGTCAATGTGTGAAAGATATTGGAAGAGTTTTGTTGTGTTTCGGAGCTAGCAGCGGCTAGAGAAAGTAGCCAACATGGCGTGATGCTAGTTGGTTAGCACACCTTATAATAGAGGTTTGGAACGTGACGTCACTGCTCTAGGCCTAGGGATATGAGCGCCATCTTGTGAGGCCATAAACATAACCGACAAAACGACTGTCTCACAGATATTTTTAATTCTTGAATCTAAGTTACTTAAAATTATTTAGCAATGGTACAAACTTGCTGCGTTATTGGATGTAATGTCCAATCACACGACCGAAACGGTAAAAAGATGGAAAACGGACTTCCGTTTCACTGTTTTCCTGCCTGTAAACAACGCGAAGAGGCTAAGCTATCGGAACTAAGCTATCGGAGCTAACGAAAAGGAGACGAATGGCCTGGGTATTAGCGGTGAGACGTTTTTCCTCCAACATCCCAAGTTATCTACTAGTTTGCTCCAGACATGTCCATTCTGGTGAGTGTCTAAATTCACTTTGTTGGTGTTGTCATAAGTTTTGCTATGACTTTGACTCATGTTCAGTTATGTTGAGTTAATTTTGTGGGTCAACCTTGTTCAGGTCGGGCTTATTTTTTTATGTAGCATAGTCCGAGTTTTGTCAGTGGACATCGAGGTTATTCCATTATTGTGAAGTAAACTATTTTACTAGTGTTACCAAATTTACAGTATTAATACTGATGTGTGTTCTGATATGTTCACTTCAAGGCATACCGACATATGAAATGGATTAGCTCAATCCAGACTGGGTTCCAGCGCTGAATATGAGTCACTGCGAGGTAAATGCCACAATATCGGACCGACATGCGATACAGCAAGACCATGATGGATCATCAAATGGGGGAGCAAGGTACAGAGACTGTTTTCATTATTTACCATAGAAGAGGTAAATAAAACACAGTAGCGGATTCTATAGAAGAGCAAAAATGTGTAGAGGCTGAGGAGGAAACTCCAGGAGAGGAGATCAGCAAGGCTGCAGACTCTGAAGAGGAACATGAACCATTTGTGTTGAAATATGTGTACAGTTGGAAGTGTCTGTTTTCTCTCATTTAATAATTTAATGTGGTAAACATTCATGAAACGTTTGATTCAAGCACTTCAAGTTGCATGTAAATAGGCGATGAAATGAACCACATTTCAAGTAAAAATGTGATATCTAAAATGTTTCAGGTAAACATATACTGTATGTAATGAAAGATAATATTTTTAAATAAACATTTTATGTGATTAAAATGAACAATTATATAATCAGACATTTTTCAGTAAACATTTAATGTAAACGATCAAACCAGATGAAAGAGCCCATCTTTAATTATTTAATGTGTAATTTAACAGTTCAGAGTAAACAGTAAAGGTAAATGTTATGAAATGGATCACACTTTAAGTACATATTTGTTGTATTTAACATAGTTCAGGTAAGAAGTGAACATGTAATGAAATAGATCCTGGCCTAGAATCTTATGTAATTAAACATTACAGGTAACAAATGTGATGATCATCTAAGGCAATGCATTTTATGAACATGTTTTAAAAATATTTTTTAAACATAAAATTAGTTAAAAAATTAAAAAGGGTCAAAATATAATAAAGATGAGTGTGCTTCATCTATACAGTCTAGTAGAACAATTTCACACTGATTTTGAGTTAATGGGGCACAAGATTTGGAAGATATTGAAGAAAACATATTATTTATTAATAAAATTATTTAAAATACTGAGTATGACTTAATTTTGAATAGAGTATAGTGTGCCTCATTTAATAGCGTGAATTAAAACTTTATATCAGTTGGTCACAAGGCATGGCATTTATTTACAGGAGTGTTTGGTTCGGAAATTGACGGGACCCAAGTGAACCTCCGAGCGCTTGAGGAGGGAGCGGTAGAGAACAGCTGGCCGGAATTAGCGTTCATAAATCGGATCAACCTTGAGCTAAACGCCCCTTACTCCGCGGAGCGCGGATATCCAATATCCAATTTGAAAACAACTTCGCTGCGGTCGGTAACACAATGAAAATGCCTGTTTGTTTTGGTCTATGGCCATACAAGATGGCGCAGAGCGACGTAAACGTCACACGCAGTGATGTCAGTTCCAAAGCTCTGTAGCGGGTTACGAAGGCAAAACCACTGAATTACTAACAGTAACCGCTTGTAAAGGAAGTTGGGATATATATATTCCATGGTATGAGAGTAATATACTGTTATCAGGCTCCGTGGTTTATTTGTGTTCTGAACACGGTGGTGGAAGGTTAAACTGTGATTCAAACTACTTAATTAAAGTAGTTTGAATTCTAAGATAGTTATGCCAGTTTACAATAACTGTAAGATACATTCCCATGAAATATGTCACTGTGTGTGATTAAATATGCATATAAAGTGCAGAGAATTGAAGGTACATGATACCGGAGGGAATTGTGACAAAATATGATGTAATGGGATTATTTCTTGTTTAAGGAAAGCTAATGTTGATGTTTTTGTCTATGATGGAATATGGCTACGTAGATTATATATACAGTAAATTACTGAACTATAAATTGGGCTGTATTCACAGTAAAAGGAGCTGGTTTGTTCAATAAATAAGCTGAGAGAAATTGGAGTAACACAGACTGCGTCTCCCGTACGCTGACTTATATGCTGTTTTTCAGCTTCATCTGTTGCTGACGGGTCCAGAACCCTGGTACTCGTTACATATATATTCAGCCTCCCTGTGAGGTTGCTCAGTTTGTTTTTCACCATTTTGACAACCTGTTTGTGACTTGGGTCAAAAATGTATGGCAACGACTCTCAGAAAGAACCACCCATCCACGAGGGAATAAAAGATCCCCTGATACTAGCAGTACGTAACTCCACTGACTCGTTAGAGCCGCTTGTTTATATCATCAGTGTGCACCGCTGGTGGAGCTTAACGCAGTAAACATGTTTTAACCTTATCTAAATTTCTAATAACTAAGAAATGCAAAGGAATAAATTAATGAAACTTAATGAAAACTTCAAATATAAAACTTTCCATAATTCTCTAATTACTGGTTTCTCAATGGTAGACAGCGGACCAAGGCGAATAAACACAAACGTCCACAACAGTATCAGTCACGTTATGTACACGTCACATCCGTAATAAATAACTTATTTAAAGACACATCATATCTCATCTGTTATGTGTAAGACAGCAGGGCACAAATTTATGCCAGCCAATTCAGGGACAGCTGTGGAATCAGAATCACATCATTGAAAAATACAAAGTTTACACTGACAGGGATTCATTTGGTTTACAGAGAAGTTATTTATTCTGTTTTTGAAATGTTTAATAACATTTTGATTGTTACAGAATCTCATGTTGTTGAGGTTTTTAGCACTTGATAAAATCAGACAATAAAAGGCAACTATTTGATAATTCTTCACTTAAAAATATTACTGAATTGTGAAGTTGCTTTCAACTGTAGGTAAGTATTAGCGACTGTGAAACAAAGTCGCTGAGCGGCTGAATAGGGAAACCTTGTTGACGCGCCAGCTGATCGAAACACAATCCAGGATGCAGTTAAGATGGTTTATTTTATCAATATCATCAAAATTCCAAGGCAGAACAGTGTCCAAAGCAGCATTAAAAGCGGATCTGCAGGTTTCAACAGTGATCAAAGACAAAAATCATTACAGCTTAAAGCGGTCAGCAAAAAGTAAACCTCCCCCATCACCCACTCACTAAAATCACCAAGTGAGCAACAGGTGATCTACAATCACTAATAACACCATGTGATCCCACGCCTCACCTATCCACAACATTCCGGCCCCTAATTATTACATCATTACACAGTAATAATTACTCATACAACACCATAACCTAAGACATACACTACATCAAAACGCACATTGAGACAACACATTCAAATAGTCCATGAAAGTCATTTTCAATAGTCAAACAGTCATTTCTCCTTTTCTTCAAAATAGTCTGTCCATAGTCAGTCAGTTATAGGCCAGAGGTTACCAGCACTTAGCCTAAATATAGTCAGTCGGCGATGTACATCTAGTTGTGGTAAAGTCAAGTCAAAGGGTCATGTCAAGAGTTGAGTCAAATGTGTTGTCTTCATTGGTCGGAAGTCTCCTGAAGAAGGCATATCTTTGTGATGGGTCTGCAAAGGGGCTGGTTGGGGTCTTAATCCAGACCTGACGTACAAGTCCATTTTTGTCTGGCACAGTTTCTGCGATTCTGCCGATGATCCAGGAACCATGAGGTGTAGAGTCATCCATTATAAGGACCACATCTCCAGGAACAAAGTCGCATCTAATCTTCATCCACTTTTGGCACCGTTGAAGTTGAGGCAGATATTCTTTAATCCATCTCTTCCAGAACAGATCAGATATGTACCGCTCTGATCGCCAAACATGTGAGGATAATTCCATTTTTCTTCACAAGACTTCTCCCACGCTTCACTTCAAATGGATCAAAATAGTTCACTCCTACAAAACTAAAGGGGGGGTTTCCAGGGTTTACTCTGCTTTCAGGCAGGTCAGCCATTTGTTGCAGGCCTTCAGCTCCATGAAGCCGTCTGCAGATCACACACCTTGACAAGATCTTTCTAATCAATGCACCAGCAATCCAATATTTCTGATGGAGCTTTGAGAGTATGTGGTTCCTACCACCATGACCCACCCCTTTATGGATGTATTGGAGAATAAGATAAGCAATGTGAAGATCTTTAGCAACAATGATAGGATGTTTAGAATCTTCAGACATGACAGCCCTGCTGAGACGTCCTCCAACACGCAGCACATCATCCACCAGAACAGGATTTAACTTGTATATGTGACAGCTTCGTTTGACGTTCTCTCCTTTTTGAAGACAGGAGATTTCTTCAGAATATCTTTCCTTCTGACAGAACTTGATTATCTGCATCACAGCATCCTCAATCTCTCCCAATGAAAGAAAGCCAGTATATAACTCAAACCTATGATGAGCACCTTCAGACTGGGTTGTTTCAGATGCAGACTGGAAACGTTTCTTGTTTCTTTTGTGATGCAAGAGCAAGGTTTTAAATCTCAAAATTCTACCCATCACTCTGACAAGACGAGTCCAGGATGAAGCACGATGAATCAAAAGAGTCAAAGGATGATAATCATCTTGTGCGGGGGAAACTCCAACAGAAGCAGACACTTTGACTTCAGAGTCTTCATGTGGAAGTTCCTGTAAGTTCTCTGGGTTTACAGGCCAATCTGTCTCTGGCTGTGTAAGAAATGCAGGACCAGATAACCATGTAGTGTCATCACACAAGGTTACTATCTTACTGGCCAACTCTAAAAACTTGGAGTCTTCTTGTGACAGCCCCATCTGCTCATCATGGATGATCTCAGGAAAATCTATCTTGAATTGTTTCTTCCAATGTAACAGCAGAAATTCTGTTCATGGTGACAGTTGACAGACAACTTGTTCTTTCCCAACATTCTCGGTCAATTGGCCCAATCACTGTCCAGCCGAGCACAGTTTTAATGGCGAAAGGTCCATCACCTTCGCTCCTGATGACCTCCAAAGGTTCTAGCGCTCTGGGCATGTTCATGCCAATCAAAAGCTCCACCTGTGCTTTGATCTCTGGCAAATGAACGCTCTTCAAGTGTGGGCAGATATCCAGATCTTGTTGCTTTGGGATGTTACTCAGGTCTACAGGCATTTTGTGCTGAGTAAAGAGGTCAGGCATGTCATAATACGTGTCGCTGTCCAATCCGTCAATTTCAAGTTCAGGTACAATGAAGCTGTCCACAATTTTCTCTTGTCCCATGGTGCGCAAGAGAATCTTTGTTTTTCTCCCAGTGAGATTCAGCTTATCCAAAAGACCAACTGTACAAAAGGATGCTGAACTCCCTTGGTCCAAAAAAGCATACGTTTCCAGTGTCCGTTGACCTTTCTTTGATTTCACCTTGACTGGCACGATGGCAAGCTTGCAGTCCTGTTCACCGACCCCAGTAAGACCACTAGTCTGGACTGTGTCAGGAGATTTCATTTCTTCAGCATCAAGTTGAACTTCATTCTTCTTCTTGTTGTGAATATGGAGTATGCTTGCATGTCTGAAACCACAGACTTTACATGAAAGGCGTTTTCTGCATTCTTTGCTGATGTGCCCTGTGCACAGGCAACCAAAACAAACACCATTTCTCCTAAGAAATGAAATCTTCTCATTATGAGGTTTCTTCTCAAGCAGAGAGCATAACTCCAGTTTGTGTCCACCTTTGCAAAACAAACAAATCTTCACATCAGTCTGATGGTCTTGAGCCTCTGACAGATTATTTCTCTCAACAGCAGAGGTAGTGATGCCAAAGCTACTTCTAGTAGTTCTCAGGTGAGAAAAACGTTTCCTTCCATCTGTGCTCTTGGCTGATGAATTTATTGATGGAGCATCACTTAAGTTTCCAAAGACAGGATCTGTAGTAATTTTAACTTGACGCTCAATAAAGAAAACAATGTCAATAAATGTTGCTCTTCTGCGCTGCTTCTCCTGGATATCACATGCTACTGTTCGCCATTTATCTTTTAATTTATATGGCAATCTTTTAATCACAGCAAGCATATTAGCAGGCGTGTTTAATTCAGAAAGATCATGAATGTCCTCCATCGCATTACAACACCCACGTAAGAACAAACAATATGCCTGAAGAGCTTTTCCGTCTTCTGATTTAATCAATGGCCATGAATGAACTTTATTCAGGTAAGCAGATGCAATAACATGTCCATTTCCAAAATGCTCATACAACATAGTCCTTGCTTTTTCATATCCACCATCAGACATATGTTGACAGCTTTTGACAAGTTCATTGGGCTGCCCCCTGGTGTACTGTGCGAGGTAATGCAGGCAATCGTCAGGATCACCAGTCTTTGATTCAATGACTTGTTCAAATGAGAGCATAAAGGCCTGAAAATAAAGCGGATCGCCATCAAAAGGTTGAATTTCTCTTTTAGGTAGCGAAGAAAGACTTTGTTGACGAACCAACATGCAAGTTAATTCATTTTGTTTCTCCATAATGGATAACAGATTTTCATTGGTTGTTGATTGAGCAGCTTGCTGCAGAGGCATATTTGATATTGTTCTGCTTACAGAATGAGAAGGTCCAATAAGAGGTGCAAACTTTTCCTTTGCCTCCTTTTGTTGCACTGTTTTTATTAGAAGCTCTGCATTTTCATTAACTGTATTTCTGTTTGTCTGTGGAACAAAAGTATTAGCATTAAGAGTTTCAACAGTATTTCCTTTTGTTTTAAAATAGGTTTCCATACCATTGGATTTCCATGAAGCTGAGCTTTGCACTGTAGATCCAGTTTTCAGTACATCTACTTTTGCAGCAGTTGCAGCTATTTCTGCTTCAAGTTGAAGCTGTTCTTTCCTTTTCCTAAGTTGCTCCTCTTGTTCTTCAATAGCATCTTTTTCTTTGAGCATATTTTGACATGTGAGCAAAGCAGCCATTTCAGCTTCTGTCCTGAGACGTGCAGATGAAGTTGATGGTACTTTGGAGCTTGACTTGCTTCCTTGATTTGAAACACTGTCAGATGGTAACACATCATCTTGAATGTCATGCTGGAGATTAGCAGATAACTGAGGCTCCATTTGTTCTTGAACCTCCACTTCTTATCCTGATGGAGTTTCCTGTGACAGTAACATGTCAGAGAATGGTGTGCTTGAGCATTTATTTGTTTCAGAAAGCCATATTTCTACATACTCAATAAACCCTTTGTTGTATTTAGTGATATTTGAAAACCATGTATTTTGTTTATCTTTCTCATCAAGAGGAATTAAAGGCAGCAAAGATTCATGCAATACAATGGAATCTTCAAACAGGTGTGTTAACTCATCCAGCTGTGATTTTACTTGTGAATCATTTTTATCATATTTCATTAGCTCTTTAAGAGATTATATTACACCTTTCATTTTCTTTACATGCTTTTTCCGCTCTGTTTGAATAGTTTCAATTTTATTTGCGAGAGTTTTCTCAGTGAGAGCGATCATTCTTTTATCCTTTTCAGGTTTTTCAACAACAGATACAGCAGATGATCCACTCATTTTAATCCAAAATAAAGGAAACGTCCAGGCAACAGCGACTCCTTAAGCCTTATGGAGCTCACGCAGAGCCACAGCACACACTCGCACACCAAAATCCCGCAGCCGCAGTCCCACAGCAAAACGAAGCGGGGGGAGTGTCACAACGACAGCTTGACGTGGCAGAACCAAACTGCGATTAAAAGAGCAATACACAGCACCAAACATTCAGGTTACATACCACTGTTGTCTTCTACTTCTCTGTCAAGCGATCCTCTTTTGTAGGTGCAGTGGCGGTGGTGTGTGGACTCGCGTTGGCGTTCCAGCTTTGCGACAAACTCCGTTGTCGTTTTTTTTTGCTGACAAATATTAGCGACTGTGAAACAAAGTCGCTGAGCAGCTGAATAGGGAAACCTTGTTGACTCGCCAGCTGATCAAAACGCAATCCAGGATGCAGTTAAGATGGTTTATTTTATCAATATCATCAAAATTCCAAGGCAGAACAGTGTCCAAAGCAGCATTAAAAGCGGATCTGCAGGTTTCAACAGTGATCAAAGACAAAAATCATTACAGCTTAATGCGGTCAGCAAAAAGTAAACCTCCCCCATCACCCACTCACTAAAATCGCCTAGTGAGCAACAGGTGATCTACAATCACTAATAACACCACGTGATCCCACACCTCACCTGTCCACAACAGTAAGCATTCAGCAAATACCGGCTGATTCCATAAATTACAGTATGACTGAAAAGTCACTTCATTACTAATTCCATCACCAAGTGAAATAAATTATATAGATTAATTAGATTACTTCTGTTTTAATATATTTATATTTCGTATTATGTTTAATACCTTTTAAAAGGTTATTTTCGAAAGGTAATATTATTCTAACATGCCTGATCAGGACGTATATCCTAATTTATTGATTAAGGCTGTGAGGCATTCACATTTAAGTTTTGGCATTATTATTATCTCTAGAAAAAAGAAAAGGCCTTCCAGTAACTGTGGTGCCTTAGTGCCTCTTGTCTCCTCCTCATCCCCACCAACTTGCAACACAAAGCTACACCCTGGCTTTAGAGAGAAAGTGAAGTGAGGAAAAGTGGGCTTAAAGGATTTACAGGACTCTTGATTATGTAATTGAAAGCCTTTGTGTCTCTTTAAATTTATTTATAATAAAAAATACAGTTAGTTACATATTCACATGTACAGCAAACGCCTCTGTTGTGAAAACACTGACTTATTAGCCAAACCGCTAACCTTACCTATAACCCCAAATGTGTATGTTGTGCTGCAACACCTTAAGTGTCTGCAGCTGCATAAAGTTGATCAAAACTAATCTCTTGTGAAGATGTTATGTGCATGACCTATGCTCCATGTTTAGCACCACCTACAGGTCTGGGGGAGTAAGAATAATGTTTTGTCCTGTTTTTAGCGTTTCCGTGTGGTTCAAAATATTTCTACAAACGTTCTCAAATGGAGATGTTGGTATTTTTAAAATCGACCACCCATTTTATAAAATAATAAAAAACATCCTCAAGTGGATGGAGTCTAAAATGGCTCATGGCAAACTGCAGAGAATGTTTCTCCTGGTTTTCTTTCTATAGTGACTTTCTTCAGATCAGTCCTCCATAAAGGTCACATTTGTGGAGTGCCGACCAAATGATCATCCTGTTGACATCCTCTGCCATTTTCTGGCTCTCTGGGACTGGATTTGGACACCCATGGTTGTTGTGTAAATTGACGAAATAGAGCAAACCTGAAGGTGTATGAATACTGTAGCCTGTGTGTTCAAAGCTTGTTTATTCCCAGGCTAAGTTTAATGCTTACATACCATAGAGGAGCAATAAGGTGTCACAACAAACAAAGCATTTCTTTAGGGTTACCTGTGGCAACATTTAACAAACTCTATTAAATAACTAATTCATTACCTGTGACTTACAGACACATTCAAATCTGTTTTAAATAACGAGCAAGGGACACAAAATGCTCACTGTGTTTTCTACCCCAACCTGTTGAGGATGAAATACTTTTAATGATTTAATTGGCATCTTGTCCTGAAACAGAAATCTCCTGCAAAAATAAGACATACAATTAAACATTTTTATTATCAAAACATCTCAGATGATTCATATTAAAGGGCTTTACATTTCTTCTGTCTGACAGAATATTTTATAATTTATTTTTTAAATTTTTTTTCCCATTTCATTAGTGCTGTGATTAACGACATTCACAAAGCTGGAAGAAAACATACATGGATTCAGATGGCTTAACTCAAAGGCACTGTATTCTTGATGCTTATCAAATGATTTTTTTTTTTAAATCATCTTATGGAGTCGTCATTCTCACATTCATTGTAACACATGATCAATATGTCACTGGGGTATTCTCCCAGTTTGTACTAGAAAGGCAGGTAGTCGGGAGGCTGATGCAGGTCCCTCTTGCCGTAGGTGCTCGAGCCCACGTTTGTCGGGACGTAGACCGTTCCGATGGTGTTACTGGACCGGACCAGAAAGTCTGCTAACCTCTGGGTCACACAGGTAGCTGTGTTACACTTTCTCTTTTGTAAGTGATAGCTGAAATTGATGAACAAAAAAAAAAACATTCGCAGTTGCTTCTATCGTGTTTTTACACAATAAAGACTAATGTCCAAGAGCGCGTACCTGCTTGTTGCTTTGAGCCCCCTCTGAGGCCGCGCGCCCCTGAGGCCGACAAACGGGTCGGAGATCAGCTCAGGCAGTGACCAACTCTCCTTGTCTGGAAGAGCATTTTCTTGCTCGTCGTCGGAGCCGGGACTGAAGTACCTGGATTACAGATAGAAAAGGGTTAAAGCATTTCACACTGATGATACCCTCTTTAAACTAGCTGCTAGTCCTGAGAGACCGAGTGAGAGGGGAGAAAGTGACCACTTAGTCAGCCATCCTAGGGTTGCACAATGGAGTGCTTTCTCATTGAGGCGTTATGACTTTGCTTCCAGCCTCACAGTTACACGTACGAGCTGAGGTGTCTTCCAGTCAGCACATTACAGAGTCACGACAGTAACCGAGGGAGTTCTGTGTATCTATCTAGTATCGTGTTTGAATGGATTTGATCAGTAAAGTTAAATTACTGAACTGCTGTCCACTTCATAGATTCTCCAGGTTATGGCTTTGCTGCCCCTCACCTGTGGCTTGGAGCGGCTGCGATGCAGCGGAGCAACACAAGCGCCGCCAGGAGAAACACAGGCACTCTGAGGTGATACATGGTGTTTCTGATGCTGATGACTTCCTGGAGAAACACAAAGGGTTT
>CAEFZX010010991.1:0-50162 GCA_903066825.1 Alfaro cultratus
CACTTATTATTTGTGCTAAGTTAAAGTTAGTTTTGCTTTATTTGTTTTATAAGATTCTTTAGTTAATTTTGTATTTGTTTGTTCTTTTGTTATGTTGTGTCTCCCTCATATGGTAAATTTAGGTTACTCCACCCCTATTTAAGCAGCCTTTTGTTCTTTGTTTGCAGGTCAGTTTTGTTTGTGTTTGGTTAGAGTTCAGTTGACCTCAGTTAGATTGGGCCCAAATCTGTTATTTATCCTTTAATTCATTTTTGAATTGACTCTTTAATCTTTGTTTACCATTTTTGTGAATAATTAAATTGAATTTGTTCTATTTTGAACACCTTTTTGTCCTCGTTTGAGTTTGGTCCCTCACACCTCCGTTTCCTTGCCGGGTTGCAGGATGGTTGGTGCTTGTCTCCAGCAGTCGTTGGGTGAGAGGCGACGTACAACCTGGGCACCACACAGAGACATACAGGACAAAAAATAATCCATGTACAACATGAAGCTATTTAAATTGCCAGTCAGGCGACAAATATGAATTTTAAACGTTAAAAGGTGGGCATCTTGGTGCCTGAGGGCAAATAGCTTGACCTTTCCACTGGAAGATGACCATCTAACCAAACAGCTAACATTTAAAAGTTTTAAACAATGTGTGAGATTCTGTTTTTCCTTCTTCCATGAAAAACAGACTAAATCTCTTGCTCTACAACAACCAAGGTCACTGTGAAGTGTGAATTTCCTGAAAATTTGTATTCGCTGCATGGTGTAAAATCATGCAGAGGACAGAACAAAGCCATGGCCAGGTGTGATTTTAGAGACCTGCACCCAGTGGAACCCGAGGGCTTCAATAGAGAGAGGAAAGAGCAACAAAAAACATCAGAAAAATACATTTATATGTATTGCAAAGCAGGTAGAAGAGAAAACAAAGCTTTGTATTCATTCACTGCCTCATTAATGCAACCTTTAATCTTCCATTTTCCCAGCTACTATTAAAATAAAAAACAGCAGGAAAGGATAAAATCATCTGTGATCATCAAGTTTGAACTGATAGAGATAACAAATACACCCTTCATCTAATTTTTAGACTCAATTTAGTTATGCAAGGCTTCTGCAGCTCGACCTTTTAAAAGTGCTTATTGGACATCATAAAAATATTTCCAGAAGCTGCTTTCAGAAGAAATTTATTTTTATTAAAAACGAAAAATCAAAAAGGAATCGCAGCTCATTAGTTGTGCTGCCCAGCTGCTGCAGCCTTTTGTTGGTTCATCTTTATTAATACCACTTATGATTATGGAAGGTGCTGCATATTATGCATCACATTTAAATGGCTGGAAAAAAAACCTGCAGCGGTGTGGTGAAATGTCTCCCCTAAAAGAGAAGAAAACCTATTAGCCAAGGTTTCAAAAGAAACCATTTCTCCCCATTCTGTCTGCTTTATTGGTCCCTTGCCTTAAGGTGAAAAACACAAAATCAGATCTAAAGCCAATCCTCTTATCATTCTCCTCAATTTGTTCCAAATGACAAGATGAGGCCAGAGAGGAGAAGTGAACGGTTTGACTAAGTGGTTTAGAAGAGCGTTTACATGGAGGGAACAAAGTGTTAAAAACATAAAGGCCATAATCCTGGTGTTTCTGCCAAAGATGGTCACAAACTTTCTTTTTCAATCCCACTCTAAAATTGATACGTGGGATCCAGGCTGAGTAAAACTCTGCTTCATAGCATGTTATGAATTCAAACATGTATTGTTTTGGGCCAAATTTAACTATTATGTCATTTCAAAAACTGTCCCTCAACACAATGTTATAATGAACTGTTGTGAACTATTTTGAAAATGAACAAGGGATACAGCTGAGCCCAAAAATGTCATGCACAATTAGCCCAAAATATTCCAAATCCTTCTTAACTAAAAAAATGTCATAAACGTCATCTGTCATTTGCTCAAATAAACAAATTTAACATAAAAATTAAACAGCAGACATCAATGTTATAATGTGTGAATTGGAGAGCAGATTCATTCATGCTGCTCTTTATTTTTGTTCCACATCTTCTCAATATTTATATAAGTCAAGATTAAATACTAGAACATTTTGCAGTATCTGGAAAGTATGTGGATAAAATGTTGACTGCAATGTGCATTTCTGTTTATTCTAGCAGCATTTCCTCACTCAGTTCAACTTGAGTTAGTCGCCTCCTCTCACTGCTGCACCCAGTTAGAAATCGACCAGCTGCCCCTCATTCAGTATTCACAGCTTAAATCTTTGCTCAATAACCAAATCTCAGTTTATTTGGTTTGGGAAAAGACAAAAAAAAGTACTTTTGGGCACTTATTTTGATAAAAAGTTCACTTGGAAGCATCATAATGAGAAAGTCAAGACAAAATGCAAAGCAATTAATAATGTTTACGTTGGGAGCAATCAGAGAAGTTTTTTTTTTTTTATCTTATCTTTAATTATATCACAAATGACAGCACCAAAAACCTCTTTAAACTAAAGCTCTCAGATTAGACAGTGTAGCTTTTAGAATATTAAGTTTAGTGGCAAAATCTTCAGTATGAAATAGTCAAAATATGTAATAGCTTCTGAGCGTATACTAGCTTTATTTAGCATTCATTTAGGTGTTTCATAAGATTTACATCAAAATATCACAGTAGAATTTGTTTGGATTACAAAACATTTTTCAGAACATGATCCAAACTTTTTGCAAGACTCTTTGTGCACTAGAGAAGAATAAACTTCCTTGATCCAGCTTCATTTGAAAGTAAATAATTTAGCAGTACACACATTCACTTTTTATGCTTGCCAGTTTTTCTGAAGACATTCTTGTTTGGCCCAAACTGTGTTATTCACAGGCTGTTGCTGGATTAATTAGGTTTTCTTGTATTTGTCTTTCTCTGATGGCTTTCCCTCCTTTTGGTCATTATCAGTCTGATGAGGGAACTTAACGGAAGAACCGCGAAAAGAAAAAATTAGAGCAGTAAACAATAACCACTGAAGCCTGGCTGGAGCAAACAACAAACGCATTTGAGTCAGAGTCATTGGTTAATTTCGCAAAGCCATTCCCTGAATCTTTCACCAGTGCATCTGAAAAATAAATGTGTATCGAAACGCGTAAGAGGCAATGCCACGCCGCTGAGGGTAATGAAACAATAAAATGAAAAAAGAAATTAGACACAGCGAGCTCAGACCGTTGCTATCATCTCAATCATGTTCAATCCCCAAGTGCAGCTGGAGGTCGGACTCTTATCTGTACCTCTCACAGCTCTGTGACCAATCAATAGGTTTAAGCTGCTTTGCTCTCAGCCCAGTTGGAATCTTTGAACGCCCTCATACCAAGAGATCTGCTCATTTTCCTGCTGAAAGTCATGAAATTCCCCAGCTTGACGTCAGCAAGGTGAAGATTTCTGTCTGCAAATCGCAATCCAGCTCTACACTCTTAAATGCCGTAGTTGTACAAAAACATTGTAGATCTCTTAAGTATTTTAATGTTTTGCTCTATTACAATTAATTTTTTTTTTTATGTTTTATTTTTTTAACAGAAACAGAAGTAAATGGCATAAATACAGAAGGAACAAGTGTCCTCTGCCATGAACGTTGGATCAATAAAGCTCTTCTCCCTTGTGATCTTTCCTCACCTGGCGATTATTATCCTGTGCAAAAGGCTCAAGCTGCAGAGCATTAAAGAGAAAGTGCTCAGTCTACGTCCTGTGAAGTTACCATGACATGTACACTTAAAGAACATCCACAAAGCAGAGACCATAATTTACTCCTATACTGTCTGGAGCTGCAAATAACACAGAGGAGGGAATTTTCTTCCAGCCTTTTGACAGGTGCCCACTGTGTGGCAAGAAAAGAGCTGTTGTTTAAAAAAAAATTACAAACATTTTCTACAGTAGTGGGTTGTCATCGTAGCAAAGAGAGCAAAGCCCAAGACATTGACAGGCATGTAACTATGGTGCATAGACCCTAGAATGGTATTTTTGGGTTTTTACACTTGCAATGTTCTGAGAAGCAAAGAAACTGTAAATCCAGCAGCCCCATCATACGAGGCATAAATCAAATTTCAAAACATCTAAGCTACGCTGCTCCTTGTCGTACGATCTCTGATGGCTTTTAGACGTGAAGAATTTCAGCCTGAGTGAAATTATGCAGCATTTAGAAGACTTTTCTGAAACAAAACCCTCTGATGAATGTTTGATGGACAGTTTGTTTTGCACGAGGTGTTGGTCACACACCAATACTGGAACGTAAAAGAAAAATGTGTGAGGTCACATTACATAATAGTGTCTCATTATCGTATTTTAGACCAGGGGTCTGTAACATTTACCATTCAAAGAGCCTTTTTTGCCCCCAGTCCAGCTAAATAAAACTAATTTAGAGCCACAAGAGTTACGTGACCTTTGTAAGACATTTTTTTAAATTATCGATTAAAAAATGTCAAATTTCCTATACACCATAGGAAATGTATTTTTAAAGAACCTAAATTTTATTTATATTTTTAAGTTTTAATATACAGAAAAACAAAGATTTTTAGCAAAAAGAGGTGGATGCAACTCTTTCATGGGATTTTAATATTGGCAAAAGATAAGCACATTGTTTTCAACCTAATGACAAGATAATTAGATAGAAGAAAGTTATTGATACAATTAAATCAAAGAAAAAACAGTAAAATGGAACTTTTTTTTTTTCTGCTAATCTCTTTTGAGGTCCGAAAAAAATCTGAATATGAATCGAAATCCAGGTGATGCCCAACACAAAATGAAAAAAAAAGGAGTTGTAGAAGTGAAATAATGTGTCTTGTTCCAAAATCTGATATTAATTCCCATCACAAGCCTGTTTATTTCCAATCTGGGACTCGACCACACAGTGAGCAGTTCCTTTGTCAACAAAGCCACCTATTGTTTTCAGAGTGCCACCACTCAAATTTAGCTCAGTACACACAGACACATTATTAACGGCATTTTATCAATTTTCAACCAGTCTTAATAATTGATAGTTTTTTGGAATCTTATAGAAATAAGCCTAAGTATTAATAAGTTAATAAATTCTAGATTAGCAGTTCTCCTGACTTCTAACAATTTACCTAAACCCATCCTCTTCCTTATAAGCATTTAGCCCTGCATTGAACTTTAATCCTCAGATTAGACGGTCAGAGGAACATTAAGTATTGAGCAACCTACTATACATACCCACAAATTCATAAAATGTGATGGCAGCTATGGGAAACTCTGCTCCAGTAAAGAAAAGCAGCAGGAGTGGATTATTCAAACTATGAAAACCAACAACATGTCAACAATTAAGTTGTTGTTTTGCTACAATGACGTCAACCTCTTCCCTGCTACGTCTTTCACTATTAAACAACTTGAATAAAAACATGCAGGTGGTAAAAAATGGCTGGTGAGCGTTTTGGCTGCTTCATTCAACCTTTGTTTCTTTGTCATGCCGGGTGATATAAACAAATGCAAACAATTATCAACACTAGAGACTTTATTTTTGTTCTTTTGAGTGTTTAGTGTTAGTCCCCACTTGATTTCAGAACAAAAACTGATTTTTATTTTTTTACATACACACTAATGTCATGAACATGTTATGTGCATGAATAGCAATGACAGGGGAATACTGGACATACTCTAAAAGATGCATTCACCAGCGCTTTCTCCATTAGAGTCTGTTGGAGTAATCATGCTCACAATATTGGAGTTCAATATTATCAACATATAATTGATAATGTTATATCAACATATAATCATATTTGCCTTTAGCAAGGTTCAAAGAAAGAAAGCTACATATCAACCCCTGCAGGGAAATTTGCAGCACTGAATCAAGCAGCCATTGTGTGCTGTAGACAGTTTTAGTGGATCAAAATAAGACATAAAAATTTCTGAGTGGAGTTTGTTAAGATGTAATGAGGAACAAATGCTAGCTGCTTATTAAAACAACAAGAAAATAACAGCTAAGCTGATGATGATGACATTAAATTTGTCTTGAAATCACAGCTTTTCTTGTGAAAAAAGTACTGCAAACCAAACTAAGTCCATGGAGAGTAGTGTAGATGTTATTTTCTATATTCAAAAGCTATTATTTATGGTACACAGAAGGTTTATTAATTTTTTTTTTCATATTCCCAATTTTAACCACGCTAAAGTTTGTCTTTAATTTTAGAAAAAGGATATTTTTAGTAGAGAGGTAGCTTGCCGGGGTCTGAAAGCTTCAGTCTTTGGTCTAGTTTACAGCAGTCTAGGCTCCTGTTTAAATGATCAGCAATTTTCAAACTCATTCTTTTAAACTATCACTAGTAACAAGCAGAGCTATAAAATATTTCTATAAAGGATTTAACCATCTAGATTACAACATGGTAGGTTCTCTGGCTCAGTCATTCACTGCAAGCTGGAATTAGAGAAGCTGAATTGTTTTGGGTAGAAAGTATTTGTTGAAAGTGTCACATCTGAAGGTAGCATGCTGCTACAGAGCTGTGGTGTTAAATAAAAAGTACACCATCTGTCAATTGCAGGATTCTTCACAAATAAGAGGAAAAGAGAAACCAAAGCTAAATGTGATCTAATACGAAAGAAATAATTCAGCTAGATTCAAGTAGATTATTACCAGCAGAATATTATTTTTGTCAATCAGTTTTTGCATTTCCCAGCCTCCAAGGCTGGTGAGAATGATCTCAATGATCTCCGGTGTTATTTTAGTTCTGGCAGCATGAAATCATTAAACTAATGATCCGAGTGTGTGTTTTGATGGTGCATATTTAGTTAGTGACGTCCGAGTGTTTGGAGAATGATTCATGTTTGCGTCACTTATTTCTGTGATCAAATATTCCAGTTTTTTTGTCCGGTTTCGATCCTGGTGTGAACACAACACCCACCAGGATGTGTTGTCAGTGATGTGGGGCGGTGCATCACTGACTTGTCCCGCCCCACCTAACCAGACAGACCAGTAACAGCAAACATTGGACACTAAATAAATACTTTCTACTGCATACTCCCACTACCTTGGAAAAGGTTTTGCTCAGGGCCTCACTTTCTGCCCAAGTTTGTATCTTTTCTGCATCCAGCAACTACGACAATGTTTCAACTCTCCAGCTGATGACAGACTAAACTTTTCACATTTAGGCACATTATTCCTGGTGTGGTTGGATTTAAAGTTTAACTTACATTTAATAATCAGTCTTCCCTCTTAATGTAAAATAATATGACAAAATTTTATATATTCATTAAAATGATGTTAAGGAAATGTGTAGTTAAAGCATGTGAAGCCTGGTCGTGTGTGTAATTGTAGTTGTTGTGTCACCATAGGGAAAAGATAAAGAAATCATTTTCTACTTCTATTTTGTTACTGCAAAAAAAAGATTTCCACATTATGTGGAGCTTTGGCAGTATTTCCAAAGACGATGTCTACCTTGTGTATCTTATAGATTGCCTTAAAATGCAAAACAAACACATGATTCAGTCACAACACTGTATTTGGGCAGCAAATTCCCAACATGACTATACTTATCCTGCAAGATTTATTTTGCTTTTAAGGATTTCCCATTTACAAAGCCGCTTTAATTGGACCTGCTTTTAAGATTAGACTGTTCTTTGCATCCTCAGGCAGAATGAAAAACACAGCGATCCACTCAGTCGGGAGCACAGACTGTCTTAATATTCACCCTCCAGAGTTTCCATGAACACCCTCTCTGCAGGAGCTTTCGTGTCAATTTGAAAACCCTCCTTTACTTGCTCATTAGAAGAGGTGGCAGGCAGAATAAGCAGCGCCGATCTGACATTTCCTGCAACACAAAGTAATTAATGCGGTAATAATGAGAAAATATTAAACTAGAAAACTCTCAAGATCTTTTAATCTCACGTCCTTCTGCGTGTGTAGTGATTTTTTTTTTTATTAGGTATAATCACAGTAGGAAAGCTGGAATGACTTTAAATGCTGACTACAAACACCAACTCACCTTCTGTTGCTTTGGACATCACTACAGAAAACAGTGAATTTGAGAAGGTTCTGGAAAGCCTGCGTTGATTGAAATTACATAGTTAACAATGATTATAGTGCATGATTTATTAGTAGAAGAAAAATACATATCTATTTATATTCATACAAGCTTCTCTTCATACTTTCAGTCATTGATTGCTTTTCAAAAAGTGAAGAACGAGGGAAATCGGGGTAACACTTTATTTGAACATAAGACTGATATAATATTGTCATAAACATTGACAGCTATGAACATGAAGGAGTGTTTATGAATGTCTATGACTGTTGTCATGAAGTGTCATTCGGTTAATAACGACACTTTTAACGCAAAGTTTTAGTACAACTTTGCATTAAAAGTGTCATTATTTATTGATTGACACTTCATGACAACAGTCATAGACATTCATAAAGACTCCTTCATGTTCATAACAGTTGTTATATCATATTTATGACAAGTCAGTCTTATGCACACCCCTTCAAATAAAGTGTAACCAAAATTGGTAAAGCCATAGGACAGGCATATGTGATGGCAGGACAATGAAATAAAGGAATTTATCACCATCTTATCTGAGATGGTGAAACAAAAATGATGAGAGGGAATCTGTGAAACAGACAATAACTCCTCAGAGGAGAAAAAATTGAGTTTCATCCTGAGTAAGATGAATAGGAGGCAGCCAGCTTTAGCTTTAACAACCAGCTGAGTGACTCAGGAGTCCAATTAAAAGAAATTACAGATTATTAAAATGTCTGAGATAGAATCATCTCTGCACAGGTGGAGAGAGAAGCTTTCTTCAAGACTAGTAAAAATGTTGGAAATGTAAGTTAAATTGAAAAACAAGAAAAGGAGTTAAGCAAGACCTCACCTCGACATTAATAGTACGGATAGAACAAGTGTGTGATTTTTGTATCGGGGTAAGCAAGGTGTTGCAGTTAATGGACCTGTATTAAGCTCTGAGTATCAGAGATTTCTGTGTGGGGGAAAATTTTTAGTTTAGGGTGTGAGGACTGATTATCCAGACAAAAGGGTGTTGTGGTCTTAAAGAACAGCACGTTATGTTCTGCAGGAACATTAGATACAATAGCTGTTGGAGCCAAAGGGTCAGCGCAGACTCCTTGTTGTGACATTTGGCAGATGGAACCACCAGCAGAAAGTTCACGACAAAATAACAATTCTTCTGGTTTTGCACCAGTCGAATTGGTTTGGTAACACTTTGTGGTCATCTTTGCTTCTCTGGCTCTAGCTATGTTTTGGTGGTTCAGTACAATCTTACGTAATGTGCAGTTAGCTCAGTAGATCATAAATAGCACATTAAGAGATGGAAGTTAGGAGCCTTGTAAAATTTATTCAAGCAGAGGCTCTGGGCTCATCTGCAATTTTTTTATTACTTGTAAACCTCAGATTTTCTTATATTAAAACTGTCCAGACATATTTGTGTGGTATAATTAAAGCCCGCTAGCTGATGCGCTCATTTGAAAGCAGTGCCAAAGCCAGGGCGCACCGTTCTACCTGTCTGATAATGTTAAAGCTGCAAATTCAGTTTTTTTTCCCAAGTATATGGTCATGAAGACAAAGATGTTGATTCAAAATGCAGAAAATTGCATTATCTTTAATTCCACTCTTTTAGTGCAGGTTACAGGACTGAATAAACCAAACTCTACTTTAGACAACATGACAGATAACAGAGGCTACTGGGACTCTTTGCACATTAGTCTCACAGCTAGATGCTTGCTGAGAGGCATGGTAACGGTCAACCTTTTTTATTACGACGCAGGTAGCTTGTTGTGTGCCTTGAATAATGGAAAGACGAATCCATTTCACTCAACTTTTCCTTACAAGGTATTGATTCAGGATATTTGAGTCCAGAGATGTCTTCAGAAGAAGCAGCAGCACATTGCATGAGTGAGAAATGGAAGTCCATTAGCTGGAATAATCGTTTTCGATCAGAGACATTGATAACTTTTATCAGAAATGAGCAAAAAGTAAAGCTGATCGATCAATTTGTGATTTTTTTATTCAGCAGGATTACCCCCCCTCTCCCCTCAGGGTTGGTGTGGTGATAAACTGATCGTACATTTTGTAGTTTCTTCATCGGACACCTGTTCATTTGAAGGTAAATTTTCTCCGATTTTATGGAGGCAGCGCGTTGATAAAGCGCCGGGAAAACACTCTGATTTGCTTGGCTGTCCTGCTCTTTCCTTTGCGTTTCTAATTAAGATCCTGGCTCTGCAGCACTAATGGTAATTCACAGGTGTCCGCTGCCTGGCAGTCACCATGACAACCTCAAGGTATGCCATCTAATCCATAGCACACGCGCGCACACACACATGAATTTTTATTCCAGCTCTCTTATCAGAGTTGATTAATCCGGACAACAAACACTGCTCTCTGCGGCGTGGGCAACCTGCCGCTGATTTCACCTCAACAGGAAATTGAGGTAAAAGTCAAACCTTAAACTGCTTTGTTGTTTGTAAACAGACCTTTGAGGGATGGTCATGATTAAGCACTAAAGCTCCTCAGTCCCATTTTGTTTTATTTTAAAAGTGATCAGGAAAGATGATTGAGCGCAGCAGGGTCGATTTAAACCCCCCATTCAGTGAAGTCTGCTCCGTTTTTTTTCCACCAACTCACTGGTGCTGGAGCCTGCTGGTGTTTTCCCACCCATCCAAGCTTTATGGCCTGAGAAAACCACAGCATACTGCACAAGGTTTATTGAGTCACACACAAAACTTTTGACATTAATTTACTGCAGCATTTTTCCCTGTATGTTTGCAGATCTGTCTTTACGACGTTATTGTCTCGACCAACGTCGATATTATTGCTCACAGTGGAGCCAGACTCATTGTTGATTGAAAATCAATTCAGTCTCATAACTTATCCCACACCATCTGAAGCATTCATTTGCATTTTCGCGAGTCAACAATTATTATCGCAAGCAAGAGGAGAGGATGTCTTAGATTTTTTTTCTGATGTTTATTGCAAGAACCAACATGAAAAGATGAATTCTTTGCTAGAAACTAGAGGAAGCATCACATCTGCGACCAGTTATTATGTATTTGATAACCATGACTTAAAAGTTTTAGAAATCAGCTATTTACATATATTTTTATGTAAAAGAGAAACATCATGTTTGGTTTCTGAAATAATGTGAAACTGAAAATAAGTAGTTAAAAGAAAATAAAGAAATAACAGTAAAATTATCATTCAAAAATGATTTTATCTTACCCGGCCTTCGGATAAAGGATGTTATCCTTAACTTATTTTCTTGTTCAACTTTTCAAAGCCATCTCGGCAGATGAGTGATTTCCATTCGTTTCTGCAGCAGGTATTTTTGCCTTATTGTTAGTTAACTTCTCAAGCTGTCTCAGGTTTTAAAGGTCACTTCTTTCCACTCCACATTTCAGCTCCTTTCATGGATCAGATCTCATAGAAACCCACTTTTAAAGAGAAAAGTACATTTTTAGCTTTTGTTTTGGGTCATCATCTCGTTGGAGTATTCCTGACCTTTGATTGAGACCATGCTTTCTGACAAATGGGAGCAGGTTTCACTTCATATGCCTTGAAATTTCATTGAACCCAGCGCAGACTCAAGCCATCCTGTGCCAGGAGCAACCCGAGAACAAACGAAACTCAAATAAATCCTTGCATTTGATTCATCAATCACCAATAAAGCTGACCATGTCATGTAAAACGCAAAGGGTGTGGAGTGGGGTTCAAATATAGACACTATATAAAATATGTGGTGAACATCACCAATTAAAGAGAATAAACTCCTGTGTTATACATTAAATTATCACAACCCACACAACAGACCAACCATTCTCCCTGACTCTGCGGCCCTCCTTGGTTTGGTTGCATTTCCAGCCTTTGCTGTTACTGTAGAAACTGACCATGGCTAAAATCCAGTGCTAGCCACAGTGTCCAAAAAATGACTTTTTTTGCCCATGTCTCATGAACAATAAGCTTGTGCAGCCTCTCTCTCACTGTAGAGGCATCGTCTGCAACAACAGGCTGCTGTAGATCCCCAGGTGACATTTCAGCATTTCTGTTATGATTGATGCTGTGCTTTGTTCATTTCTTTCTGTCTCTGATGCCCTATAAAC
Organism: Alfaro cultratus; assembly: GCA_903066825.1. Classification (NCBI taxonomy): domain Eukaryota; kingdom Metazoa; phylum Chordata; class Actinopteri; order Cyprinodontiformes; family Poeciliidae; genus Alfaro; species Alfaro cultratus. Next base: position 12,051 of record CAEFZX010010991.1, read on the forward strand.
ACTTTGCAATATCTTATGCATGAATGGTCGTTTCTACATATAAACTTGCCTGGCCATTTCACATCTTGCAGTCTGGTCTCTGGCTAAGATTGTTTAGACGGTTAGACCTGGACATTTTGGCCATTGGCTTAAATGTTCTCCATTTGTAGACTTTTCTCCAAAAGTTATACTTCTTGAGTTGGACGGATGGATGTGTGAGCATTACACACCAGCACAGCACGTTTAATTTCACATCTATTGTCACCAACGTGTTGCTGAATTACATGGACTCAAAATCAATGCTTTTATCTCAACCTGTGGACGTTTTCATTGTCAATCAAAGAGCCACTCGTGACGCTTATTTTACCAGTGTTGGATTGACAGGTGGGAGATGCATCTTTAAAGAGCGACACGCTGAAAGAGGCTGGAGATGAAGTAGGAGTTACAGAGTTGAAACTGTGTCAGCTCTGTTTATTGATGAGGACACCATGTCAGGATCTTGTCACTTTGATGAACGAGATGAATAATTTGTTGCTCGGAGAGAGAACAAACAGTACAGCGCTTCTCTCAAGATTATCGTAGAATGACGAGAGACTGAAGAGAAAAATAGCTCTTTCATCGTCTGCAGGGTCTAATGGCTGTTTAATGTAGCTGCTTTCATTTCCTGTCAAAAAGTTTAGACTTTTTTTTTCATGAAATGAAATAGTACTCTATGATCATTTTGGATTCCGTGATTAAAATCAACATTTGCATCGTCAAAAGTGGCATTTCCTGTACTTTATTTTTAATGACCACTTCATAAACTTCACCGATAAATCTTTTAAAAAACTTTTAAGGTTGTTTTGGTAGAAAAAAGAAGCTACATGCTTTATAGGCAACATGAGAGTCCTTTATTGTTAAAATTTGTTTTTCAAAGAGACCATAATACAACATTAATTATCCAGCTCTGCAACTTGATGGAAACACATTGCAAACATGTTGCAAAACATAATTTTTTAATTTTGCTTCTGAATAATGTTCAGTTTTGTTTTTATGCACTCTAAATCAAAGGTATCTGAAGAATCGGTAAACAGTCTTGCAGTGCAGAGTTTTCACTGCTGAAGAAGATAATCCCGTATTTAATATCCAACCCTATAGATTACAAAAATATATTTTGTTGCCTTATGAACTTTAAAAACCAACTACATTATTTTGCCAAAAGTTCATGAACTTAAGTGACATCCCATTTTTATTTTTTAAGTTTACAATAATGTTGAACCACCATTTTTAATCTATACCATCTTCAGCTGTTTCGGATTTTCAAGGATTTCAAGGATTTCAAGGGTGAGACTTTTTTTTTAACCCTAATCCCATTAGTGCATTTGTGAGGTCAGACACTGGTGTTGGATGAGAGGGCGTGGCTCACAGTCTTTAGTCTAATTCTAGTGCTGTCCTCTTGGCAACTACCAAATGCAGAGTGATAGACAGAAAAGCATGTTTTGTGACTGTTGATAACAAACATTTTCTGTTCGGCAGTCTAATAATCTCTTACATGCAGTTGATGGAGACCCATTTCACAAAGCTTTCCGCACTCTATTTATATGTATATAGTGTAGACTTTAGTATTTCAACACTAAGGAGACACTTTAAGGAAAGCAAAGGCTTGTAATAACAGACAATCAGCCAGCTGTACTGTGGGCTTTGTGCCTATCACCTGCTAACAGGTCAATCAAGTTGGACTTTCATGATAATCAGTACAACAATCATTGTGCCTGTGATTTACAGTGTAATTTTACAGCTTGACTCAAACAGCAGTGAGCTACTTAGAGCTTCCTTTGAGCACTTAGATGTAAGTAAGATGGCAGAAAATTAGACTGCTGAAGATCAAAGCATTGTAGAGATAGAAAAGCTTTTAACTGTATCAGATTGGTGAGGGATTATTTTCAGCTCTCAGTAAAAATGTTGTCCAATTGAAAAATTGTTTTTCAAACATCCAGTGGGCGATTCTGCTGTTGGAATATAAGTCACTTTCATTTTTCATTTTAAGGCATCTATTGTCACCAGGAGTGACAATGAATATGGAGAAAACTCTGTTTTTCCTGAAGTCAGTCTCTAGAAACATTGAGTGGTTAATATCAGTTAAATCTCAGTTTCCTATGATTTAAAGCTCTGAAGTAAAGACTTGTTGACTTATGCTGTACAAACAGGATTCCCCACTGCCTTTTCCTTCATATTTTTCAAAGGAATAACACTGATTCTGAGGAACGCCACTTAAAGTTGTCAGAAAATTGCTGTTAAGGTATAAACACAGCAGGCGGCCATTGGACTAAATGGCAATTTTAGCAACATTGCTATCAACTCCTCCACAAGAAACACACACACCCTCTTTTGTCTCATTCCTTCACTCTGAGAGCACTCCTTTATGTGGTTGCCATAGTAACCCGAAAGCCAATAACAGCCCTAAACCTTTCCCCCTCTTAAGTCAGGAAAGCTGTGGATGAAAATTGCCCCAATCAAATTTGCCCCACAGAGTATCGGCTCTCTTTGATGATGCTGCGCCGCGTCCAGAATCGACTCCCTTCACCCTCAGCCGCTCTCGTGTTTCCGCCGTCTTTCCCCGACTCAGAGGAAGACAGCAGCATAAATCAATTTACAAGCTGTGTGAGACGTTCAGCATTGGATGGAAATCAACAGTGGCAGATGGAGGATATTGGAAAACATTTTCTTCCCCCGCCAAGTGCAGCGGTAGCATCTCCTGTGCAGCTGGCAAGAGAAACCTAATAGTATGTTTGCATGTGCATTCGCTTCGAAGGTGATGAATTGGAGACGGTGAGGATCCAGAGAGGATAAAGAGTTGTGAATCTCATGCTTGGCTTGCATTTTGACAATATCAAATCACGAAAATCTTTATGTCAGCCAAAGTTTTTGGAAGTTGACTCAGCTGAATGTGTTGGTAAATGAGGGACCAACAGGCTTCCACTTTGAATTTCCCTCAGGCAGATCAACACAAGATCAATGTGAGTTCGTTGTGAACATAGGGTGGACTAATAACGAGATCAACTCATTTGATTTTTCCAAAATAAAAAGCTACCCTCTCATGATCTGTACTGTATTGATATGTATAACTAGAAGAAAAGATATTATTGGGGCCTGCCATAGCAATACAGAGGAGAAGCATTGAAATGCCTTGCGAAGCAATAATATTAGTCTTTATTATCTTTTTTCTCTCAGGTTAGTGCACTGCCTTGTCATCTCCATAACTTTTACTGTTGTACATATTTCATTATGTTTGAAAATTTCAGACCCATTGAAATACATAGAAATTCGTCAAAATTATACTGTTAGAAACTGTTGCTCTCGCTCTTCATGCTCCTCAGATTCCTGCCTGATGGAAGAGGCTAGATCAGAGATCACCAACATGGCGCCCGGGCAATAATTATTTCAGAATAAGTAAGTGGACGCTGTTTTAATTTCACTTAAATGAAATAATGTCTTTTGTTTTGATTGTGTTGTTTTGTTTTTTCCTTCTCCTGAATGACGTTTACATCCAGTTTTCAGCAGATGGTATTTTTACCCAGGCAGCTCTGAGTGTTGAGAAAAGAAAGTGATTTGATCTGGTAGTAATTTGCATTAATACACTAGAAATACGTTGGCTTACCTTAAAAGTGTGCAAGGGTTGAACTCTAGGTTAGGTTATTTTATTTATACCCAAAGGTAGATTTGCAGTGGCACAAAGCACAGAATCTATGGTGTGTGTGTGTCTTTAACACGCACACACCCACACACACACACACACACACACACACACACACACACACTAAAAAGTACAAACACAGATCAATATAACCAGAACCATTCTCATAAAACTCAAATAAAATTAATATGAATAACATGTTGAAATAAAAACATGAATAAAATCCATGAGATAAAATCCGTTAAGAACCACTGAGAGCATCAATGTCACTTCAGTGAATAGAGAGTGGTTTAAAAAGACAATTAAAACAAAAAGTAAAGTTGACGCAGCATCAATTGGCATGAAGTTAAAAGTGTTGTGAATCAGTATGGATTGGTGTGCCGCTAAGGTCTAAGGTGCTTTAGAACCATGACATTATAGTGTTATATATTTTTAATGGAGCTGCTCCACTGCTTTAGGTATGCATAACTAGACTCCCAAAAGAATATGAAGGATTTATGCCACAAAGTCCATGACTGATAGACAAAGCCACAAGGAGTATCTGATTTTGAAATTGGCCGATATAAAGACTTATTAAGACTCAAGAATTCAAGGTTGGGACAAAATAGCAGAGCCTCAATAAATAATTTGTCTGGAAGGTGAAATTATTCCTCTTTGAAGTCTCCAGTACATGTTTTTCTAAGAGTAGCTCAAACCATGTAAGTATGAAGTATGAGGAGAAAGATGTATTCCTTCTGTTAATGGAGTAAATTCAGTGCCAATTAGCCGTCGTCTGGGTGGTTTCTGCCTCATTTGCATCTGTTAAAGACACGGTTATTTTAAGACCAAAGCTCCAAACCTAATTTAATTGAAACTCTAGAAAAAGCAGCGTTCCCACTCCGATGAGTCAGGACTTCAGCAAATTATTCCTGTAACTGACAAACATCCTTACAACCAATTGACTGATATTTTCTAATGTGTGTAAATTAATGTCAGATTTCTATGTAAACAATATTCTACCAATAGTCACTCAGTCGTTTCAGTCAGTCTTGGTTTGCTGTTGGGTTTAGACTACATTTTGTTAAATGATAAAAATTAGAACAGAAAATAGGTTGTTTTAGAGCTAAGGCTGATGATGCCCCATCAATTACATGTCTGGAAGTCCCTTGAACATAGAAACAAAGGTCTTTAGCCAAACCTATTGGAAAGGCATCTGGAGGCAATGACAGATCCAGATACAAGAAAAACAATCTAAAGAAATCTTAATGCTAAAGACTCTTCGGCATGGTGACGTACTGTTGCCTTGAAGTATAAAGGTCCTGCGTTTGAATCCCAACCTGGGCTCCCTTTGCATGGAGTTTACCCTGTGCATGCATTTGTTCTTTTCTGGGTGCTCCAGCTTCCTGCAACAATCCAAAAACATGGCCGTTAAGGTAATTGACCCCTAAATAGTCCTCGTGTGTGTGTGTGTGAGAGGCCAGAGCATGGTGAGGGAGATATTGGCTACAAAGGGCCAGCTGTTGCTGTAAATGCTGGAGCTGTTTTGGGAAACCGAGAGGTGATTCATGCTGGAAAATTGATTCATTTCTTGTGCTGATAAGCAGCTTCTCTCTTTGTCCTCTCATGCTGCAGCGGCTTTGAAAGAGGCCCCTGAACAACACGTCTGTTGTCACAGAGAAAAGAAGCAGGTTGGGAAACACGACAGCAATATCTTACAAATGCAGCACTGAAACACAGGTCAGCATCACAGAACCTTAATCAGTCAGCGTACTGTAAGTCTGCACATTGCTGAACATTATCAACATAATTGGGTCTGGAGGTGTTTCAGAGTTACCGGTGAATCCAGACGGGACGAAGCTTTGGTTGGAGAATTCTCACTTGCTTGTGTGTGTGTATGTATGATGAAAGCAAAGCAGACGTTCACTTTGCTTTGAGGAGCTGCAGAGGAAATGGAGGAACTTCTTATCAGCATGCAGCAGTCCACAACAAGAAGACCGGCTGCAAAAGTACAAATTATAAACCACCCACTTTGTGCGTGGGTGTCCGCTCCAGTTTAAACCTCTGCACTGATGGAAAGGTGAGAGACTAACATGAATATATTCGTTGAGATTTAGTCCAAAGCAACGTTGTCTTTTCCTCCTGATCATTAAGACGTTCTGAGTCAGAGAAGTTCATTTTTGGGTCACACAGAAGACAAATAAAAATAAATAAAACTGGATGCCCAGGGTTAGAATATTGTTTAAAAACTGGAACCTTAATCTTTGCTTTTCTACAAAAACCGAGCATAAGGTTGTTCTACAAAAAAGAAAGAAACAAAGACCGTACACTCTTTGTTCTTTGCCGGAGTCAACATGAAAATGTTTTATTTTAGCAAATAATGAATAGGGATAGCATATGAATAATTCATGTCAGCATCTGATATGCAATTCCTGAAAATTCCCATCAGAATTTTTTCAGCTTCTATTTATCTAGATAATAAAACTCTGACAGCAGTTCCCATCAGCGCCTGTGTGAACACAAGGCAGCTGTAGATTATTAATGTGATTAAGGTTTGTGTACAAACAGTTCATAGTCTGAATAACAGCAGACTTTCACGCCTGCTTCCAGTGCTGGAAGAACTCAGCTTTATTCTCACAATAAATGGTGATTTTCAAGTGACTTACATGAGCTTTATTTTGCTGTCATCAGTAATGAATGTTTGGTTATTTGAAGACACATGAGTCTGTGTATCTTTGTCATTTTCCAGTGAATACCACAACTTTGAAATTATGAGCCCTGATGGAAAAACTCACCACAAAACACATTCTGATCAAATGGTTAACTTTGTTTGAAACGATGACATTGTATTTTGTCACTTTTAGAAAATAGGAATTTGATCCACCCTTACAAAACTGACATTGAGCTTGTGCCTTGATTTCATTGGGATAGGAAGCCTTAAAATACTTGATAATCTGATTCCTGCTTCAGAGAAAACTTGAATTTAATTTCCAGAACAAATCAAACGGTTCTTCACCCTTCTGAGATATCGATAGAGAAATCTTTATTGGTTTTACAGAAATCTATCCCTCATTATTATTGCTAATTTCTGATCGCCTCCATAACGTTAATATTACTTCCAGTCAGAAAGAAAATATTGGTAAAAACAAAATATTACCTTAAACCAAAAAGGTTCAAAATGATCAGATATTTGTTGTGACCTTCATTCTGTTAACATGTAAGTCCAGCTCAAAATCAATGTTCAACTGTAAAGATGCATAGGAAGGCAACCTTAGAGGGTTTCTTTGTTTTACTCTATATCTTCTAACATCACTGACATATAAGGCAGAATGTAATCAGTTTGATGCAGGTTTAATAACAATGTCAGGTTTTGAGTTAGGTGACCCACAGGGCACTTCTGCACACACCCACACACACACACACACACGCACGCACGCACGCACGCTCACGCACGCACGCACGCACGCATGCACGCACACACACACAGGCTCAAACAGAAGGCTGCAGACATGATAAATTATTTTGCATGAACACATGTCTAAAACAGACATCTACCCAGAGACAGACAGATTTGGTCCAACATATGAGAATATCAAGTCATGTAGATGACAGTCACCGTGGCGACTTTCTCATGCTTTCTGTGGCATCCAGACAGAGACAGGCAGTCTGTCTAAGGTTGGCCTTTGGGGATTATTTTGTATGTATGTTTTGTAGTTGTGTTTTTTTTTTTTTAGTTGGAAGGGAAAAAATGACAGACTTTTGTTTGCAGAAGCGATCTGTCCCTCACTAATGAGGAACCGCTTTTCTCCTGCCAGCGGAAGACGCGGCGCTTGGGTTTCACATACTGACACCACAGCGAAGGTTTCTCATCTATGTTGTTTTTCCAGTCTGCACCACAGACAAACATACACAACATATGAAAATGACTGCTGTGTACATGTGTCAGTCCGATGCAAATCCAACAGCGTTCTTGTTTGCAAACCTGCTGCATCAGAAAGTCTCTGACACCAAGCAGAAAGGCATGGAGACAAACAAAAGCAAGCAGGAGAGAGTGTTTGTGTTAAGATTTTCTCTTTAATATTAACTATAAAAATCATGTTTTTATTCTTCCTCCACCAGACTCTACACAAATGTTTTACTGCCTCCACAGGGGGGCAGATCCTTCACTGACACACTCTGGTCTATGTCCAGCAGGTAAACAATTATTACAAATTCAAGACTTACAAGTGAATCAAGAGCAGTAGTCATGTACAGAGGGCGTCCTTATTTGTGTCAAATGCATCGTAAAGAATCAGAAACATGGAAATTAATGCTCCGCTCCTATGAGCTTTACATTCAGGTCAGTTGGTTTTATGATTTTAAATAAATTTTTTCACGCCTTTTGGACTCATGAAATTGATACAAGACAAATGAAGAATTCACAATTTAAATCGATATGAGGCTGAGTGATTATTACACTTTAATCAACCTTTGTTTTATTTAGCCTTTAATGTCATTAAATCATGGGAGAACAATTATCTGACCGTTTCAAGTAGGACACCACTTCATATTTCAGCCACTGACAGACTTTTACATTTCTCTTTCTCTCAGTTCTATACATAGAAAATACCCAAAAATAAATTTGAAAGCTTGGATTAACAGATTGGAGGCTTTTTTGCACCTCCAGGCAGCAGTAATGAATTGGCAACACTGAGATTAAACATACCTGCCCATAAAATGAAAAAGCACAAGCATAGTAGATAACTTTGAGTGTTCCCAGCAAATGATGAAAAGTATTCGGATTTTAGGCAAAGTCCAACAGATTTTCAGACATCAAGCTTCTTCTGAGCCCACGGCATCACAGATTATCCACCATGCTCAACAGTGGGGTTGAGATTCTTCTCCATAAATTGACTCTAGGACTCACTAGGAGTGTTTGCCACCAAAAACAATAAAAAACAGAAGTTTTCAGTTGCAGGATGATAAATTTTCTTAGATATTATCTTAAATATGCATATAATTTAAGGGTTTGTACACGTCCTTTGCAGGTTTACAGATAAGTCTGTAGACTTCTGCATAAGTCAACTATATATCCCTCCTAAAACTTTTTGTACACATATATTTTCTCCTCCATCAGAAAAGAACTAAAAACCACAGATGCACCAATCAATCGCCCAAAGTTGAATTCAGCTGATTTCCCCCTGACACAACAAATACTGAAAAATCAGTCTTTTCCTCCTGCTATTCATTAAATGCTTCAAAAACATAAAATCCCATCATGTTCAGTCTCCCAATGCATCAACCAAAACATGTACTTTGGCACGCATTTTTGCCATTTCTTCATTTTTCTTCTAAGTGCAAAGAAGATATTGAAGAATGGGTTCAGATTTGAATTGGCAAGTCAGACGTCAAATAAAACTGGAAATCAGAAGCAGAAAAACTCAATAAGTGCCTTTTAAAAACTCAAAACAGGCTTGGAAAAACATTCATCTGAGCAGCTTGACAGTGTAGCTTTTAACACATTAACCAATAAACTCACCAGCCAAATTCAGTGTAGTGCAGCAGCTTGAATTGAAATTCAATTTCAAGAATTTGACATGCTTTTGAGTCTTTGTTGTAGAGATACATCATATTTCCAAGATTAATAATAGATGATTACAAAAAAAACAGCTTATTTGGATAAATGTGAACTCTTAGAGGCTCCTACTTTATCTGTCTGTAACTGGTGGATGCTCCTGCAGCTGTTCATGTGTGCACTACAGCAGTGGAGTGCATGACCCCATCCCCACCACTAATGGCCATGCTGTACTACACAGCATCTCTACTTCAGCGTCATTTACAGAGCAACATATAACGTATGACCCAAACGCGTCTTTTGTAAAGCAATCCTATCGATAAACACAGGTGTGATTTAAATTATGTGATTCCAGCTTTTATTACAGATCTTCATGTTCTTAAATTATTGCTGCTCCGTTAAAAACCAATAAAACATGACAGACGGAGAGGATTTCATACGAAAAAAGTTCTTCGTGTGAAAAAGTGTTCAGTCGCTGCTTTTAGCCCTGTCAGCATGATGAATGTGGGGAAGCGTCGCGTTTCCTGCTGCCTCACGCCACTGAGTAAAAGCTCAGAGGACTCCATAGTCCCTTAGCGACTTTAGCAGGACCGTGTCTCTTATGTCGGTGAAAACCTTGCGGATGTTGTTGGTGTCTGTGGCACAAGTGAAGTGCGGGTACATGGTCTTCCACTCCCGAGTTTCTTGGTTCATGGAACGCTGCTCGTACATTTTGAGGATGTACTGCTTTGCTAGCTCAGCGTTCTGCTTTTCACCTGCAAGATGATTGTAGACAATGGAGGGAAAGACAAGAATCTGAGCTGAGTACCAGTAGGAGTTTAAAAAGCCAAAATACATGACAGAAAACCATTTATGTTCTTTTTTAGGGGTATTAGATTGGATAAAACATCTTTAGGGAGGCACAACATTTCGAATTGAGCCAAAGTCATCCCACAGGTATCACTGCTGTAACTATTATTCCTTAAAACATCCTCATAATTTTCATATTCTGTAGCTATTTAGTTAAAAATCAATTTTAAAACCTTATCCTGGAATTATTTTCATTATTGTTTTACTCTAATTTCATATTTCAACTGATCGTTAAACCGATTATTTAAAAATATAACAGGAGGTAAACATTTTCATTCCTTATTGTTTAGACTTTATGTAGGATAAGGGGAAATGTGTATAGTGTCACTTTGACACAAACAGTGCGGCCATTTGGTTTCAAAATCGATTCAAACTTTCCTCAAATACAATTTAAGTTGAGTTTTATGTAAACTTGACTGGATTGAACCGAGTTGTTTCCTTTGACTGACCTCAGCCAAATGAAACCACTTCAGGATAGAGTCTGGATTCTCGTTCCACATCAGTGTCTGACCTCACAGATGCACTTTAGAAAAAAATTTCCATGACTGAAGTTTGTGGGAAGCTTTTCCAGAAGAGCATAAGCCATTGAAAGAAAACATGATTTGACTGGAAATATTTTTCGCCGTGGAAACAACGTGAAAAAGTTGAAAGATAATGAATAAAATACCTTTTTGTTTAATTTAAATCTATTTGTGTGTAGATTTTGTTGTAAAATGTTTCGAGTCAGATTAGCGGGTTCTGTTCAAACAGACGCTGCGCTGCAGCCGACAAGTTAATGAGTCTAAACAAGCAAGATGCGAAATGGCTAAAACGCCATAACTAGAGGCTGAATTAACAGTTATTATATTGTTGTTTTTAATTGCTAAAGAGCAAGTGAAATCTAGCTTCTCAGTGTCAGAGAACAGCGTCAGGAAGCGGAGCTACTTAACAGCAGTGCTTTCAAATGCAGTTACAGCCGCAGTAACAAGGGCCAAGCAGTCTCCACACAGGAACACAACATCATTAGCAGCAAACAGCAGCCAGCGGTAGGAGCTGCTCGGAGTTGTCATTAAGGTTAAATTGACATCAAGAAGCTTGACCCTGTATGAGTCATTATTTTACCGTGCTAATGCTGCCGGTAAAACACAGTGGTGCACTGCAGATGCACACAAGTGTTCGCTCACAGTCACTAAGTCTAACCCTAAGCCACCTGACACACAAACACACGGCTAGTACATATAGTACACCTGAAGGGGGATGTGGGGTGTTCAGGTGGTAGTGCAAGGCTGGCAGGGAACAAAGTACCTGTCTGTAGTTGCCAAGGGAAACAGAGGGAGAGAGGGTGGAGGTGATAGAGTTGAGGGGGGAGCGATGAGACACCATAGAGCCTCTTTACACCAGCAGAACCGAAGGTAAGCTGATCAAGAGCACCTGAAGGCATCATTTATTACTGAGGACGAAGGAGAGAAGGAGACAAGAGAAGGAAGGAAAGAACGGAAAGAATGAAGAAAAGGGAAAAGAAAGGCAGAAGATAAGGAAAGAGGGAAGGCAAGGGTGGGAGAAGGAGGGAGAGAAAAATGCAGGAATGGAAAGCAGCAGGGATGAAGGGATAACAAAAGGAACAAAAAACAAAGGACTAAAAATGAAGAGAAGAGAAGCAAAATAGTAAGGAGGAATATAGAGAAAGAACTAAAGGTGAAAAGAAGAGATTGCAGAAACAAGAAAGGAAAGAACATAAGAAAGTATAGAAAAGTAGAACAAGGAGGGGAAAAGCAAAATATGAATGATGGAAGAAGGAAATAATAAGGAAGAATGCAAGAAAATAAGTAAAGAAGGAATAAAATATTTAAGGCAGAAGGTAGGAAAAGGAAGAAAACAAGTCAAGAAGGAAGAAGGGAGAAAGGGATGATAAAACAGAAAAAAGGGGAGGAAAGAAAATATGAAGGAGAGGACAGGAGCAATGAGCATAGGAAGAAAAGAAGAAAAAAAAGAAGACTGTAAGGAGAAATGGGAGAGAGAGCAAACAATCATACAAAGAAGGTTATAATGAAGGAAGGGAAATGGATGACAGAAAAGAAAGAGGAAGGACTATGGAATGAAAAAGTAGGGAGGGAAAAGAGAAGGGAGGAGAAATGGAGATGTTGAGAAGGATAGAAAAAAATGAACAGAAGTAAAAGATAAAGAGTGAAAAGTGTTACGAAAGGAGAAAAAGAGAAAAGGAGGGGCAAAAAGGAAAAACAAATGGAGGAAAGATGATTATGACAATAGCAAAGAAAGAAAGAAAGAAAGGAGGAGGAAGAGTCGCAGTGGGGCTGAAATCACTTTGTCAATATTTTTGGTGAATAATTCATCATTTCTGCAGAACATTATGAGATGTTTATAAGTGAAAGGCAAATTGACGGGAGGACAAACGGCATCACAGCCCTCATGTCCCTGCAGTGGTCCTGTCCGCTCTGTGATGAGAATAAACAGCTGCCACTGAGCGCGCTGATGGCACTGAAATGGACTGATGACCTGACTCTGCCTCAACACTGCTGCAATTTCTGCTCTGGGTGTTTGAACATTTTGCAGCAAGCTTAAAAAAAATGCAGTCGTTTAGTAATATCAGATTGCGGTCAAACTCAAGCACACACACAAACAAAATAAGACGAGTTAAATTAGCAGCTGTTAAAAAAAAAAACAACTAAACTTCTTAATCTCTTCTGGTGAACACACACCTAATTTCATCCATTAAAGTCTCCGCCTCCTTCTGTAAACTCAACGCTGTATTTATATCGGTAAATGAAAACCACAAGCACATCTTAGAACAACGAACCTGTGAAACTCTCAAAGTATTTCCCCAGATCTGACGTCCGGATCTTGTCTTCCAGGATGTCAGTCTTGTTGAGGAAGAGGATGATGGAGGTGTTGTGGAACCAGGCAGAATGGATGGTGGTGTAGAAGAGAGCCAGACTCTCCTGCATGCGGTTCTGAGGAACACACACTCAGTTTAACATGTTTTGGTTCTGCAGAAGACATATGTGTTTTTTTTCCCCTCTCTTTTATCCTTTAATAACAAAATTTTCACAAGGAGAGAAAACATGAGCTGCAGCAGTTTGCAGGGGGCTTTTGGGTAGGTGGGGGCAAAACTGGAGGAAGGAATAATTTAAACAAAGAGCAAGAAAATGAGCAACAAACCAACATGGAGGTTAATGAATGCTGTGGGAGACCAAAAAGAGTCTGGGAGAGATAACAGGTTTAGTCATAGCATGGGAGGGAAGAAGAGAGCACCAGCTGAGAGGAGAGCAGGAGAGATGAGGTGTGTTGTACGATAGTGCCACCTGCAGGAGGAAGGATGCAATTACAAAAACAAAGGAGTACAACTGCAGACTACAACTGAAATAATGAAATAAATAAATAACACAGTAAAATGTAAAGTGCTAGTAAATTGCTTATTATTCCTAACTTGGTCCTTAATAAGCCAAGTTAGGCTTATTGAGGACCTGAGTTAATTATCTGTCGGGTTTTAGGGATTTTTTTATGCTGCTGGTCTTGGATTGCAGATTATGAACAGTTTCTCAGTCTAAATGTTTTACATAAGATAGATGCACTAATGATTCTGGAGGCAGAGGAGACAACGAAGCTACAAGAGGTGAAGCCTCATCTTGTCTGTCTTGTCTTTCAGTATGTGAGGTCATTGTAGGACTGGTTGGGTAAGATTTCAGGAGGGTCAAGTGATGAGGCGTTTGTCTGCTTGTCAACAAGAAGAAATAATGTCGGCGCATGATTACTGGCTCTTTTTATCTGGATGATCTCAAAACAATAAACTCTTGATAATAAGTTTGGTTTCTGACATCTGTGTTAAGATTTTCTACAAAACTTTTTTTTAGGCTTTAACTCAGGGGTCTCAAACTCCAGTCCTCGAGGGCCGGTGTCCTGCAACTTTTAGATGTTCCTCTGCTGCACCACACCTGAATAGAATAATTAGGTCATTAAGGCTCTGGAGAACTGATCTACACAAGGAGGAAGTAATTAAGCCATTTCATTCCAGCGTTTTTTGTACCTGTGGCACATCTAAAAACTGCAGGACTGTGGCCCTCCAGACTGGAGTTTGAGACCCTTGCTTTAACTGATGAAACATTATAAAATTGGAACTAAGACCAGAAAAAGGCATTACGCTACAGTACCCAGCACAAAGAAACAAAACATGTATTGATCTTTTTCACATTTTTCTCATGTAAAAACCACAAACTTCAAGATACTTTCTGAGAATTGACCCAATAGATAAATGCAGGAGAAAATTATGAATTGTAAAGTTTTAATTTAATACTTAAAACCTGGAAAATGTGTCATGGCTGGCTGTGTGTTTAGTTTTGTTGACTTGCCGGAAGACTAACCTCGATCTGAAATCTCTTGTGACCTCTTATGTGTTTTCTTTAAAGACTCCTAAATATTTAGCTTCATTCATCGCCCCTTTAACTCTGACCAGTTTCCCTGTTCCTGCTCATGTCCCACATCATGACGCTGCCACCACTGTGTTAGTTTTCTTTTCACCTGTCTTGAAAAGAACGCACTAACCAGGTGACTTCTGAAGACAATTACTTCAACTGTATTTTATTTCAGGGTTTTGGAATAAAGAGGATTGAATGCAAATGAGCAACAAAGCAGAATTTTAATAAAGGCCTTTTGCAAAATCCTGCAAATCTGATGGAATATTTTATTCCAACTTTTCAAATGCTTCCCAAATCTTAAGCTCACAAACAGCTCAAATAATCAAGAATTTCAACACTAATCATCTGAAGCATCTGATTTTAAGGCCGGAAGCATCTCTGTGTCAGGAGCTGGGGTTTTTTTGGTTATTCTTTGTGGGTTCTTGTTGCTTGCTGCTTCCGTGTATATCCATCAGAGGGCGTCAGATGCTGTCGTCATGGTGGGCGTGCCTACACTGCTGCACACCGGTGCGGTATCAGCCCATCATCTCTGGGATTCAAAAGGACTAGACTGCCAGCACTTCATCGCCTGAGTGTTTTCGCCAGTAATGGTACCCAGAGCCCTCCAGAGTTGTTTCTCTGTGTATTTACCTCGAAAGAATTACTTTCCCGTAATCCTTCGTTGTCTCCCTGTTTTCAGGTGCCTCCTCATTGTGTTCTGAGACGACGCCGTTCTGATCTTTTGTTCTGGACGAACCTTCCTCGTGACGCCGTGGGTTCTACCCACAGGTTGCCAGAATCCCACCTTCATCCTCACCGTCTGATCCCCGAACAGTTTCCGAATATCCCCAGCTGGCAGTCTCCCGCGCCTCTGAATTCCTCCACGCCCTAAACGTACCTGTCCGCCCTCCACCGCAAATCCCACGACAAGCATCGGCTGTCTACAAGGATTTCTCTCTGGCATCCAGATTGCTTCAAGGACCCACACAAGGTGACCAAAGCCCCGACTGAACTGCCTCACCCTCCCCGGCCGGATTTAACTTCACACCAAGTAAGATCAGTCTGATTATCTTGCAGTCCCCAATTCCTACGCTCCTCAAACTCACCATTCCCTTTATTGTTTTCCTCAGCGGGCAGACTCTCCACGGAACCCGCTCCTGAGAACTCTTATACATTTACCCATCTCAGTGTTCTAAATAAACATCATTTTACTGATTCCGGTCTCTCCTGTGGTTGTTCTGCATGTGGGTTAGGAAATTGGATACCAACATGACACTCTGTGTCTCCATAATTAAGGAAATGAAGGAGATATGCATTGGAAATATTATATAAATATGATTCAAGAGAAGAAATGGATTCATAAAATAGCTCTTATTATTTTATCCACTTCCTGCTTGAGCTAACAGAGTGAAGGGAAAAGGGAGCAAACTCCTCTTACGATGGTTTCTCTCTCCTCCAGGACCTGGTCGTACTCGCTGAGGGAGGCCAGGAAGATGAGCGAGGTCACGTTTTCAAAGCAATGGATCCACTTCCGACGTTCCGATTTCTGGCCGCCAACATCCACAATCCTGAGGGAGGGAAGATAAAGAAAGCTTGTCTGCATCATTGTGAAGGACTTATCGAGGACTGAAAAATAAACTCAAACTCTGAGGGTTTCGAAGAACATGAAAAAAATCTCATGGAGAGTTGATCAGTGGTTAAACTTGTCAAACTAACAGAGCTCAAAAAACATCTGGTCAGAAATCAAAACTACTTTTTTCACAGCAGCAACGGCAAATTCAAGTAAGGAGGTCGTGGGAAAGGACACAGAAGAGAGAAAGGACCAAATTTTAGAAACAAAAAAGGTAGGAGTGAAATAAAAAAATAAATTAATCAATAAAGAAACAGAAACTAAGTATGAAAGGTACAGTTACTAAAATACAAAATAACAAACAAAGGAAGAAAGGATGGAGGGAAGTAAGGACATAACGAAGGAATGAAAAAATAAAATAGCAAAATTAAGAAAAAAGGGAAGAAAAAGAAAATAAAAGGAGGGAATGAAGAAAGGGCAAATGCTGCATGAAAAGAAAACTAGAAAAGAAAGGAAGAAGAATGAAGGAGAAAGAATAAAACAAAGAAAAGGATGAAGAACAGTGAAAAGCTTCAACAAAAAGGAAGGGAAGAAGGAAGGGTTTACATAATCATGGCAGAGAAAAAAGAAAGAGGGAGAGTTAAACAAAAAGTCTTCATCGATAGAAATGGCACAAAAAGCATCGATTAGAGAAAAGTGTCTGTGAAGGATTTACAAACATTGTCAGCAAAGTGTTCGTTCATAGGGAACTTAGATTCTTTTCACCAATGCATCTCACATTTTGCTTTTGTTGATTTCATTTGAAGGATTGATTATGGATTATGGTGTTTTAATGTTCAGCCAATATGGAAGGAAAAAAAACCTGCTGCCGACTGAAAACCAGAAACGTGATTTACAGTAGTAAGAACAAACGTTGTTTCTTGACACTTTTTTTTTTGTCGCTGTTTAAACCAGTCAAGTTGTGTTTAAGAATTGTGTCATTAATTATTGGGGCAGAAAAACAATGAATTGTGTGGAACTGTCCCAGTTCTCACAGATCATTCTCACGCCTACAAACTCTGACGAAGCTGCAAAAAACCAGGCAGCGAATTTAGGACGTTCTTCACACTGGCGATATGTGACGCCTCCAACCGGTCGCTGTGTCAGAAAGGAAGCAAACACCTCCTCGAGTTTTCAAAAAAAAAAAAAATCAAATATAAAAACAGGAAAAATAGCTAGCTAAAAGCAAAAAAAGTAAGAATTATGTTAAAAATGTGTCCAGGACGGGATACTTTTCCTTTTAAAGCTGCTCGGTGTTTATGTCGCCCATGAAGGTTTAAATCTTTAATGGTAGAAACCCACATATGTGGGATTTGGATCAAAATCAAACACAAAATGGACACTTCACCTCTCAGCACGAACTCTGCAGAGAGGCAATTAGAAACGTGATCCTACTGTGTCCAAGCAGACGCGAGCAGACAAAGCCTCAACAGTATTTTATTCACAGCGCAGTGAATAGTGCTGGTGTTGGATTTGTCCCTGTGAGAGGGCGGTAATGTGAGGCCCAGCCACCTTAGCGTGATGTTCTTGATGGTGAAGGAGTAGTCGTGGATGCCCGTAGTGGGAAACCGAACACGCAGCACGTCCTGCTCCGTAGGGATGTAATCGTGGGCCGAGATCCGCTCCAAGTTGTTCAGGTAGCTGAAAGACAGAGAGACTTAGTGAAAACTCTGCTGCTGTTTGCTTTACATGAAGCTTTGTAAGACAAACTGAAAGTGACAGAAGACAAGTGATGGATAGTGAGGGAAGAAAAAGTGTGATTAAGAAACACAAGAGGAGGTGGGGAGAGCCCACATTGACCTGTGTGCAAACAGCATCTTTATGGCAGGTGTTGAAACAAGCTGTCACTAGCCAGTGTTGACTGACTGTCCCTTATCGAGCTCACATCATGATGACAGAGCTGCTGGGCAAACAGGACGGCGCAGCAATAGAAAAGAGGGTCTGAAGAGAACCAGCCGGGCTTTGTTCTGATCCTGAGTCACTCTGAGCGTCAGGATCACACTTACTGCTATACATTACACCATGACGAGAAACAGCCGTAAACTCTGCACTCTTGACATTTAAAGCTGCGTCATTTCACAAAAACACAGAGTTGGTAAGAAAGACGCCCTCTAGTGTTGAAATACACAGCAAATCTGTAACAGTTTTGCTTTTAGAGGTGAAAGAAAAGAAGAAAACTCAAATTTCATTTCAGAAATCGAAAACCAAAAAAATTACATTTGAATCAAATTTATTCAAACATAGGAATTAAATATGTTTCTATTTGTTAATATTTAATTTGGTAATCAGTTTCCAAGTGAGCATGATTCTGATTTTTAAACTAATAGATCAATCAATCAAAACTACAAAATTCCATCATTTTCAATCCATGAACATCCAGTATGACGCATTTTGAATCACTGTTTTTGAGATTAATAAAAATCTAATCCAGATTAGGCACAGAAGGAGGAACTCGTAATTCCTTCCTTTCCTGTTTAATTAAAAACCATCAAATTTGAACTTCTCCTTCCACTCAAACTTTCATTGACATGTGTCTTCTTGTTGTTAATATTTTATGTAATAGGACTTTGTCTTCTCCTACAACATTAGAGAAGTCATAGCATACGGCGAACATTCATGCTTTATTTCTACATTTCTATAGGTTTAAGTCTGGAAACATGGTGGATATGGAAAAAGGTAAATTTTATGTCTGGTGAAACATTTTTGTTTTGATTTGGTCATACACATTGAATGATAACAAATTTTCTAGTACTCAGATTTGTATAAATGTCATGCTTTATCAAAACGTTATTGGTGCCCAAAAAATGCCCACAGCATCACTGTTCCTGTACATATCAGAGACAGACAGTAATAACAAAAAGACCCTTTCACTTTTTATTACACCAGTGGGAAATAGTTGTGACACCAGTAAATTTACTAAAACAACTATTTCTTAATGTGGCATTCATACTTTGAGACACAGTCTTCTGGTAAGACTCTTCACATTTCTGACATTGAGGAGACACTTCATTCACACGACTACCTCCGACTCCTAGTCCAGTCAGAGGGTGCGGCTCATTTTTCTCCTCCAGAATAAGTATGTGTTAGTTTTACTCACTACTCGGTGGAGTCCAGGAGCTGATACTCGCAGCGGCGGCTGTAACAGATCCGTATTCCTTGGTCTGACCAGAGGCGGCGGATGGCATCCACGTTTTTCCTCTCTAGGTGGACGATGTGCATCGTGTTCACATCCTGCAGCCATCTGGCGGACCTCTAGAGAGCAAACATGGGATGGTGAGAAAAGTGTTTCAGAAGTTTGCAAAGACATGAACTACAACAACAATAATCGATCTCTCAATACAATCGATAACAGAAAAATAAATTATTCAAAGATACTCATTTCCCAAAGAACTGTTGTAAGTTTTAAACTCTAACATTGCAAGTACATCCAGGAAAACCCGAGCGACGCTCTTTATCCGATTGTTTGGAGACTATTTCTCCATGAGGCAGAGGATCCCACACACTGACGTTTGAGAGCAACTTGAAAAGTTCAGTGAAACTCCTGCATCTGCAGCAACCCCCTGTACAACAAAAGCTAACAATATCTTCTTAAATATTAACTTCAGGGACACAAACAACACATGGACACGAGCGGCAGGTTAATTTGTACGAATTAACGCAGCTTTTCGAGTGTGTAGCCTCTCTGTCTTCATGTAGATGCTGCAGGCTGTTTTCCGACCACAACAGGATGCACGTGTTTTTGTTTGAGTCATAAATGCCTTTTTCTCATTGCATACACATTCCAATCAGTCTAAAAAGTGTTTTGTACCTGATGCCTTCACACCTGTGTTTATATGTGAGCATTCAAGTGTAACCAAGTGCAACCGTGCGTATTTATGCTGGCCGAGATTTATGTGTGGGGCTCTACCTCATTCTCAGGGCTGGTGTAAGGGATTCTGAGTGTGGTCATGGCTCCAGTCATGGCTTGGATGGCAGTGAAGATGTTCTGGTAGATACACTTAGCGAAGGCTTTCCGCTCCTCTTCTGAGAAGCCTCGACCGTGGATGATCTTCATCTGTCGGAGGAAGGTGGTTTTCCCACTTTCTCCAGTTCCTGAAGAAGCAATAGCAATGGTGGTAATAATTAGGATTATTAAGTAAGCTATATGTAATTCCTTCGCCATTATTAATGTCAGCCATGTCTGTAGTAATGTCTTCTCTTTTACACAATTCATTGCTCTGGTGTTCTGCCACGCGCTAGACAAACAGATTATGTGATGAACCAAAAAATAGGCCAGATTTTGAAATTTTAAAATTTTCTCTCAATCAGTTCTTATTGGTCAGAATTTATTATACTAATAACCAAACTTAAAGGAGACGTCTTTGTTGCCATTTGAGACATATAAACTAAAAAAATGTTCTAATTTCTGCTCAGTAATTGCATCAATCAACAGCATTTGCCATGATGCCCTTCTTTTCATTTTATGAAAGAAAAAAAAGTCAAAAACAGCATTACAAATGCATTAATGTTTAAATGGATTAGTCTGTGCAATATTTTAATTCCTTCATTTTTCAGCACTTTTTTTTGTTTCACGTGTCCAGAATAGGGAGACCAGAGCTCAAAGAAAGGCATCAGTGGGATGTTCGCTCGGTGAGTCAGACCAGAACCGACCAAGGGGAGAATCAGTGTTTTAGTGCGTACTTCCTCACAATTGCTGCTGAAAAGTATCCATCCTGCTCTCTGTCTGAAAAACCAACCTCCTCAAATTGAGCAGTTGTTGCTAATTTCCTCATAAAAAAGGAAACTCAGAACTCTGATCAGAAACTCAGAAACTCTGATCAGTCGCACAATAGTTTCACATATGAAACGTTCACCAAGAGGGGCTGTGGCGAGAAGGGATGCGGCCAAGATGGTTTTCTGCTCCTCTTCTGAAACAATGAGAACTGATTCTGACAGTTCAGTCCGACCATGCTGAGCCCTTACCCTCCATAAACCTACACAGAATTACTTTCTGTTGCTTTTGATTTATGAGTATAAAATGATGTGCTTTTATATACAGTGGACACAATTAGCCTGGTTCTACTAATTTTTCCCCCCTTTCTGTACATGTTTTACAGTTTTCTTTACTCTACAAACCTAAAAATAGAAGGTAATTTGTGGTTCGTTATTTAAACAAGCATGTATGTTTAATTCTTGGCAGATTCTTCATTTCTGAAGATCATGTAAGCTTTGTGGTTGTAGAAATGGTTTTCTTAGCAGCAACCAGGGTACATATGGCTCTTTGATTTGTAAAGGTTGGTTCAGATATATGGAGAACGAAGGAAATCCTCCCTCACTAGTTTCAGTCTGATCTTCTCATCAAGTTTTGAGAAACGTAAAATTTGCTACATTTCTCTTGTCACATATTTTATGTAGCTACTGATAACTACCTTCACCCTGAAATGGTAAAGGTAGCCACAAATGCTATGGCTTTTTGCACCCTTCTCCTGACTGATATCTTTATAAAATGAAACCCTTTTGATTCTTTGCAAGCTGTCCTATGGATCGAATATCTTATTATATCAGCTGAATTTTATTTAAAATTAATGAAAATAAAAAAATTCTGGTCCAAAGGGCTGCAAACATGAGCAACCAGGTCACAGCAGCTTTCCTCTAATACGTTTTTTTTGTTTGTTTGTTTGTTTTGCACTTGAATTGCGCAGGGTATGATGGCATGTGAAAAAAATATTTTTAATTTCTTTTTCAAATACAAATGTTTAAGTCCCAGAGACCTGGGGTGTGTATACATTGAGCTGTATAATCGTAGACAGAAGTTTCAGTTTCAGTAAGGACGGTAGGAACTCTTACGCGAGAAGGGTCTTTTGAGTGAGCACACCTCTAATAATGACTTTTTATAAGCCTGTTGTTGCATTACCAAATAGTTTTGTTGTTGTTTGCTGGGGAGCAGGCACCTCCGACCAGGAGAGGAGACTAAAGAAGAGCCCTGCTCTTTTTTCTGTCTTTGCAAGCTGCTTTAACAATTGAATTTCCCTGCTGTGGGGTCAATAAAGTCAAGTCCTATCTTCTCTTATCGTATCTTCCATGACTGTCTGACCAGAGATGTTTACACTGTGAGGAAAAGACTTTGATTTCCAAAGCTGACTGTGGTGCCTGGTGTGAGTCTGACTGAACCACTCAAAAGTACAGGAGGTTTAGAAACTAAATTTGAAGTGTTTTTCTATTATTTCACTTTGAGTTCGACTGAAAACTATTCACATACATAGATTTAGATTGAAAACATTTTTAAGATACTTTCATTCAACAGGGAATTTTGTTTCTGAGACAAGCGTCCTTTAAAGATAATAAAACAATGCAAAACAAATTTGGAAAAAAGAATATTTTGCTGAAAAGTCTTTACTGGTTCTAAAGCAATCAGGTATTTGCAGATCAGCTTTTTGAATATTTTCAGTGGAACTTGGAACTTGAACAATATATTTTTGGTGATGAGCTCTTAAAGCGTCAGATTGGAAGGCCTTTCCATCGCCCTAATCTATGCAGATAAAAAGTAACCCAAGATGCGGCGAAGCAGAGCAATAACAAAACAACTTCAGCTTTTTTACAATGGCCAAACCTAATTCCTGACATAGCCCTGTTTAACTGAAAACATCACAGCAGCAATAACCTGACTTTAGCAGGCACAAATACTCTGCAGTTTCTCATAATACTTGTCAAATAAATCTTATCTCACCTTATGCACATCTGGACTTGTTTTGTGCAAGGCTAAAGCTCCTGTCTAGACTGTCTCTGATGTAAAAGTTCACACAACTTTACTCAAAACAGGAACAGAGAAAATGAGGTTAAAATGCCATGAAGACCTAAACAAAGTGGGACACTTGGTCACCTGGGTCTCTTTCCTGTCCTCTCGTCCTCCAGTCAGCCTCTGCAGATGGATGCTCACACTAAGGCTTGATATTCTGTGAGTTTCTTTCTGTTCTAATGGAGTGAATGTTGCATTTCCGATATAAAATGTGATCGCAGAGGAAATCAGTATTGTCCTCCACCACATGCCTTTCCCCAGGAAAACAGGTTTCGTCCTATTTCTCCTCATTTTATAATCCCAGTCATCTTTTCTGTCTATTTTTCTGTAGTTTCTCTGTATTCAGCCTCCTGTCAACCACTGGTTCGTATTCCAGCAGTAAATTACTTTGAATATTTCTGTGGAGACTTTGAAGTGTAACAGGAGGTCAAAGTGACGACAAACTGCTACGCTCTTTATCGTTCAGACATTCTCTTTCTCCGTTGCCAGTTAGTATATTTGTGGTTTTGATTGTTTCAGGTTGGACTTTTTCAGGAAATGTGGCTTTATCGCTCTAAGAAATGTATACCAACTGTGAATCACAAGTTAATTTGGCTTGATTTTTAATAGTAATTTGACATAAATGACGATCAGAACCTAAATTATTGTAATGCAGTGCTGTTTTCAGATAATTACCAATAAATCATAAACCAATAAATTTAGTACAATTAAGCCCAAAATGATTCACTCCTCTGACAGATTTTGGGTATAAATAGTAAAGTGCTTTACACCACATTCACCCATTTACAACTATTCACACTCTGATGAATACAATAAGCTGGTATGCAGCAGTTTACATTCAATGGTAAAAAATGGAGGTACAAATATAGTGGAAACTTGAGACTAAATTACGTTTTTGCAATGTAAAAAAATAAAACCGTCATAAAAAGTTTTTTTCGTTTTATGTAAAGTGTATGCTTTAACATGTAAAATATAAAAAATAGAAGGGAAATAACATAAATGCACAAGTGACCACCTTCTGATTCACTTCCACCATTCAGTCTTCAGCTTCAGTTTCTAGAAATACACGTCACAATTATTGAGGTGTTTTGAAAATGTTCTGAAAAACAACAGATCTTAAAGGCAATGTTGCATTGCACATTTCAAGCCTTATTATTTTTGCTTGCTGCATGTCACTACACACTAAGTGCTGTTTATATCAGCTGATAACCAGTCCATTTAAAAGCCTCATTAAAGCTCTGAAGAAAACCAATTATTCAACGAGTTCCTCGAAGCAAGCTGAGAAGTAACACATGAAATATCCATAAAATGCTTTGGATGATGGTTTTACTTCAGAGGAATGAAGGGACTGGCAATCTGTAATATAACACCAACACTGTTTATCGACAGGATCTACAGCGTCTCATCAAGCCGACCTCTTTAAGCCGGAGACAATCTCCGAACTTGTTGATTTTTGCTGTAGTTCCCAAACAACACTTTCCAAGAATACAACATGATACACCGAGCAGCAGGAAGTTGTGTGAAACGCTATCAAGATTTTACATTCAATCCTGGTCCCATATACAAACATTTGTTTTCTGTCTCTTCACACAGTCACACAGGCAATAAGACTGGGAAATAATTTTATGTTATTGTTTACAGGATCTCTACACTGTGTCAGGATTTCCCCTAATACTGGTTCATTCCTGTTATCTGTTTAGCTTGCTAATATTGGACTAAAATACAACCCTGGTGGGTCAATTAATATGGGAGTTAAGCTACTTTCAATGGGTCAAATTAATGTATTCAGGTTTCTCAGTCATTTGTCTGACATTCATAATAAAGTCAAACAAAACTGCTAAACGTAGATGAAGCAGGAGTTGACATCAATCATTAATATTGATTCCGTACAAAGAAGTAGTCTTCAGCTTAAAGGCTCAATGAAATTGTAAATGTCTTCTTCTACAGAGCTTTACATCAGCAAACAATTAGAAAACAATCTAAAAAAAAATGTCGTTGTAAAAACTGCAAATAGTATGATTGGCACATTTCAATCATAATTGCATTAACAAAGACGTTATTTGGTGAATCTTTGCAGAGCACCACAACCCGGGGTCCTACACATTTCTTATTTCTTTCTAGGGATGGATGGAGAGACAGATGGTTGTAAAGAAAGGATGGAAAGACTAATGAATGGATGGATGGAGAGAACAAGGAAGGGGAAAGCAACAGACAGATGGACAGAAAATTATATGTTGGTAGATGGAAAAATGCACAGAGAGCCGAATGTATAAATATAAAGATTGATGAATGGAGTGATGGACAGAGAGAAGACTAAATGGGACAAATGGTAGGACATTTGTCCCACCAAATGTTGCTACAGAACATTTAGACAAAAAGAGACACAGCATCAAGTGTGGAAATGTTTGCGTTTTCATACTTTTAATTTTATGTTTTAAGTTATCCAGACATGGAAAGCACTTAAAGTAAGTAACTAAAATTTTACTTGCATTGTACCTTTCACAGATAAAATCACAAAGAGCTTAAAAAAAAACACGTAGGAAAAACACATCAAAATAACACCAAACTGATTAAAAGTCTGTCTGTGTAAATATGTTTTTAGCTGTATTTAAATTCTAACTAAATTCTAGTCTAACAGATAACCTAGCAGGAAATTTTCTTACTTCACAAAATTGGCCAAAATATCCAGAACCACCCTGAACTTTTTTAGTTTACAAGTAGGATGAACGATCGCATCAGGAAATGTTGGCTGGCCGAAGACAAAAGCTTCAAAATTGCCATAACTTTGTCTCAGGTACCAATTTACAGCACAGACCCACACACATGTAATTTCAGCTCTTATTATTTTTAACAGTTTCTACCATTTCATATTTTTTATTTGTTATTCATCTAAATCAATTCATCAGGGTGAAGCACTGCCCCTGTAAGCAGGACCCCAAGTTCTTTAATCAACCCTGAACACAGGCTCACAGATTTCAGGGATGTGTGTGTCCAAACACTGTTTTCAGGTGTGTAGCCAGACCTAATCTACATCATTCTTCACATAGTGACACATGCCTTACATAGTTTCTGCCTCCTTTCGTGCAGCTGCCAGACAGGCCCAGCAGTTTGAGGCTGAACACAGGATGATTCAGGGCGTCATCCCACATCCTTTAATTGCATTTCGCAATTGCCCGTAACTTTCTTCTTCATGCCTTTGATTTTGTGCCATCATGTGTTTGAACTCAGGTGCAGCGTTGATGTACTCACCCAGCAGCAGGACCTTAATCTCTCTTCTCTCCTTCTTCTTCTGCTGCCTGAGGATCCTCTTGATCTCTTTGTCCACAGAGATGGCGGTCTTCTCATCCTCAGACAGACAGCACACGCAGGTGCGGTAGATCCAGTCACAGCACCCCGCCATGGACAAAACTTAGAAAATCCACCTGTTGGCAGAACAATCACATGGTGTAAACCAGAAGTGATGATAGACATGTTATAATAAACTAGGGCGTCGCTTTGATTTTGACTCAACTTGCCATGATTTATTCCATCACACATTGAGAATATTTAATTAAATCTCTCTATGCAGAGATTGTGCTCAGTGAACTTTAAACCTTTTAAAAACCTTTACAGTGGTGTTCTGTGTTTAACGTTGAAGCTTTTTACAGCCTTTATTTTAGACAAATGACCAGAGCTAACCTGTTTGCCTGTTTCTTTTTAAGGCTAAGGTGGACTTCAGCTACTTAAGCGTATCTCCTTACCTCCAATCAGAGCTTCAAACTTCCTGGAGATGGTACAGGTACAGGCTCCGACTGCTTTACGCAATCCATTTCCCACCCAGTCTTCCCCCTGACCTCTCCTCTCTCCTCCTGCCGGCTACCCGCGAACACCTGCCGTCATTCCCTCCAGCTGATGCCGGGTTTCAGCGTCTTTCTCCCGGTCAATCCGCTCTGGAAGGTCTGCCGAGCCTACACAGGAATGCGCCGTCTCCCCGATCAGTGGAGCGCTCTGTGAAACCGGAATGCGCGCAGCGTGAAGAGCAGCAAAGTTGAGCGGAAAACCCGCAAAACCCGCCTCCACAATAAGAGCGTGCTGCTTCCATTCTACGTCTCCACTAAGCCACGGTGTGTGTTCTTTATTTAACCAGGAAAAATAACTCATTGAGATTAAAACTATCTTTTCTAAGAGTGACGGCAGCATTAAACATATATCAAATATAAAATACAAGACCAAATACACAAAACACATAACTAAGAAAAATCTCACAATTACACATTAAAGCAGTTTCAGAAGCCAAGTGATCTGATCTCTTGGTCCTTGGAATTGATTTAAATTACCCCAAGGAACAAGACATGATAACTTTAAATCCTTCTCAAAATTGTTCCAGGTGGCAGGAGTGGAAAAGTTTAAAAGCCTTTTTTATTTTTATCAAAATCACTTCTGACCTATGATGTCCTGAGAGTGTAGGCTGTAATGGCTGAAACTTCTAGGCAAAAGTGATCATAAATATGTAGATGTCCAGGGTTTCATTTATAAACTAAAACCAGCAAGTGGGGAAAGTCCGCAGTCAAAAATAGGGACAATTTGCTGTAGCATAGAAAGTGCAGCAATAACTTTCTATGCTACCTGTTTTTATGACAGTCAGTCGTAAAAAACAGGTCACAATGATATACAGCATGCAAGCTTTTCAAATGCTGAGCAGAGGAGTTCCTAAATAATCAATCCACATAATCTACCAGGAACCAAGTGGTTGAAATAATGAGGTGCTTAATACGTAACATTTATTTTATTTTCCAGCTGCGTTGTTGTTTAATTTAGAATAACTGTTTTGTTTTTTTAATTGCTTTTAGAATAAAGTGATGATGATTACTTATTATTTACATATT
Organism: Alfaro cultratus; assembly: GCA_903066825.1. Classification (NCBI taxonomy): domain Eukaryota; kingdom Metazoa; phylum Chordata; class Actinopteri; order Cyprinodontiformes; family Poeciliidae; genus Alfaro; species Alfaro cultratus. Next base: position 39,719 of record CAEFZX010010991.1, read on the forward strand.
AGTTTGTTTGCTTATTAGTTTATTATTCAGTTACAACAAATGCTGCTGTTTCAATTTGCTAAAAAAAAAAAGGAATATTTCCAGTTATACTGGGACTGAAAGTTCAACAAACTGAAGAGTATGTGGTGATTAAAGATGACACAGAATAGTTTTGTGCGTGGTTCTTGTCTTGATAATGGTCACACCCTGGGTTTATTGTTCCAAAGTAAATAGGGGACTGAACTGTGACAGCTGGTGAAATATAAATGGCTCCTGACTGTTCCCTTCATGTTTTAGTTTAGTTTTTTTTTTTTTGTTTGTTTCATGAAAGCTTCCAGGTGGTTGGACCTTTCTCACGTTCGGGATCCTTCGTTACAATTCCCCTAAGACCTAGAAACAAAACAAACAAAACAAACTAATTAATAAAGCTTTATTTTGAAAGTACCAACCCAGAAGCAGACTCTTTTTGAACTCCTTGGGCTTTACGGTGTTGCCACTGAGGGTGCAGAAACTGCGGATAAAGTTTCTGCTGCTGCAGGAGCTCACTGCTTTTCGTCCGAGAGAAACCACGGACCGCAAACATTTTGTTTTACTTTTAATTTCTAACATGACCGGACAGCAGATTTGCACTGCTGTATGTCGATATTTGATTGTTTTCCTGTGAATTTGAGGAGTTAATACGCTTGTTTGACTTTTATTCTTAGAAATTAACACCAATTATGCAAACTAAAAGAGTATGATAAACACGCATCTATTTTACAAACCATATTAAGCACCTACTACATGCCAAATGTTGCAATACATCACACTGAGCAAAAAATAGCACCATAGCAAAGGCCTATGAGACACTATGCAGCAGAATTTCAAAGCTAAGATTTTCTATTTTTTATTTATACAGTTACATTTCTTTGTTTTTTAATTCTATTTTTTTTAAGTGTACAACATATATTTAAACACATTGTCTCTTTGGATGTTATTTAGATGTCAAACCTTTGTTTGAGTGTGCGGAACCGGTTATTCAGGCTTTCATGGTTTCAGATATTGAGATCATCTGAGCCCTCCACTCCTATGAGAAAAGGGTGAGGCAAGAAACCCAGAGAAAAGAGTATGAACGGGCACTGTTAGCATTCACCAGCATAAATATTTAAAACGAGGCTTAATTTTAACAAAGGTTCACAGGAGGGATGTGTTTTGTGTCTCGGGTTGCTCACATTCGTGTTGAAACAGAGTGGAAAAATAATAACTAATGCTTGTTATTTTGACAAAAATATTGGTTCATTGCTCAAACTCTTCAAACGTAGGTGTTCCAGTGACAACAGGTGTATAAAGTTAAGCACCTGCAGGCAAGCGGACTGCTTTTCCCAAGAGTCTGTGTAAGAATGGGTCCTTCTGAGAAGCTCAGGGAAATGGAGTGACGCAATAAAGCGGTTTCTGAAATTTCTAAAACACTGGATATCATATGTTGGTGGGAGAGGGAGCTGTTTGGAGAGCTAATGTTGAGGCGTCAAGTCTAACAACAGCATGTAGAGTCAGCAGTAACTCAAAACTTTAAGTAGCCTTCAGACTAGTTGAAGATCAGCGACGGGAAGCTTTGTGAAATAGGCTTCCACAGCCAAGAGAAACTGTCTGGATCCAGTTCTTACACTAACTGTGATGCAAAGTGTAGCATATATGTTTGGATTGTGGGAAGAAAATTTTCACCTTGATTATTTATTGAGGATTTCTTCAAAGTCAGGTGAACAGGTATGCAATATTATGTTTTTAATTATGTTTAAGCACTTTTTATGGCCTTTGTAGCAAATACATTTAACTACTAAAAACAACAATGTCAAACAAAATGTTTTAAAAACTGCAAATAGCAATTACCTTGCTCCTTTCTTTCCTTTCCAGCCTCTTTAATGTTCCCATTCTTGTACTTTTGCATCTTGGACTCTAAGATTTGGGCATAAAAGACAAGGAATGTCTATCCAAGAGCCCAGATTTATCACTGGTAAGGAGATTTTGGCAACTGTAACATAATACCCCAAACATTGCATCCAAGAAGTCATTTAAGACATTCTGAAAGGATGGCAAGGATGAGTGCAATTAATTATACTGTACAGCTCTAGTTCCAGTGAAAGAACTCTTAATGCTGCAGCGTAAAACACATCTTGGACTATCTCCCTTTCCAGTTCCAACATGACTGCGCACCAGTAGACAAAGAAAGCTTCAAAAGGGCGCGAATGATCAAGTTAGGTGTCCATGGTCAGGACTCTGACTCTTAAAGTAACGGAGTTTCTTTGGGATAGATTAGAGCAGAGTCTGTAAACCATGCCATCTCATCCAGCATCAGTGCTTGACCTCCCTAATGCTTTCCTGCAAGAGTGAACCTATAAACAAACTTGCACAGACAAGGACAGTAATCCATGAAGAGCTGAAGCTGCCAAGGGTAGGCTGACTTCATGTTGTATTCAATTTGTGACAAATGGGGTGTCATTAAAAAATTTTTGGGACTACAATATATGCATAAATGTGTTAAATATTAGTCTCAGAAGCAAATTACATAGTTTGTGTTTGCAGGCAGCAATGTTGACATTTATATTCAGTTTTCTTTTGTGAGTGATTGGGAATTGCTTCAGGGGTGCTTTTTGAAAAAGCAAAATACCCACTGGCGTTTATTTGAATGTAATTTGTCATAAAACATTTATATTTTCAATCAGTTTCTATTCAGAATACATCCAAAAACTTCCTAAATATGTGTTAGCAATAGAATTAAATACAAGGAAACAATTGATAAGGGGAAAAAAAAAAAGGTCAGAAGAAAGGTGACATGAGTACAGGGAAATCCTGGACGACGTATGTGTACCTGAAAAGTACCCGTCTCTTTCTTCTTGCAGCAGTAAAACAAAGGTTTGGCATCGCTGTCAGCCTTCTGTGAAGTTTCCCAACCTGCTAGTCATATGACACAAATTCCTCTCCTCATTCATATCATGAATATGCAGCAGGAGACAAACTGTCTCTGTCACCATCTGAGGTGCAAATCGGAAGATGATCAGCGATTACTCCTCCAGCGTCAGCTCTCAGACAGTGTGACAAACCCGGCAAACCCAAGATAGAGCGCTGCAGGCATTTTTTGTGTCAAGATAATTTCTAACAGTACATTCAATCAGACAGTATTTTTCAGCTCTCAAAGTACAAGTTTGGCTGTTTCATATGTTTTCACCTCAACATTAAAAAACATCAGTAATTCAATGATGTTGATGGTTTCTTATAAGGTTATAGAGTCCAAATTTGAGGAAATTCTCATTTTTGCAGAAGTGAAGAACACTTGTGATTTCACACTTCCTTATGGGAGTACTGTATGTGGGGAAAACATATATAAAAATATTGTTTACTCAGGCCCTCCTGTATAGAAAAAAAACACTAACATTTAATTGGAACATAAAAACAAAACAATAGCAAAAGTGCATAATCATGGAACTAGATGCATGATTTAATATATGGTGCTGTTTAAAACTTAAGAGAAGTTCTTGTTCATTGTAGCTCCTCAATGAATGAATGAGTTTGTCTACTATTTCATTAGGTGGAGCTTTTGGTACAAGTTGTAGCTCAAGCAAGACATAGGTATTCAGGACTACATTGTTATTATTCATACCTGAAGATCTTCCCAATCATACCAAACATACCATGTCCTTGTGAACATCTGTCATGTCTCAGTTTGTCTGGCTAGGTGCCATTTGAGCCATGGGAAATACAATTTGAAAACAATGAGAGACTAATCATCATTTATTTTTCTGGAAATAAGGGGCGGGGGGACTTTTATTTTTGCAAAATAAAGTAAACCAGACCTTTAACTTCAATTTAAATTTGGATTAATACACACCATTTAAAGACCTATGGGAAGAAGGGGGCAGGGCTTGGGATGTCATTGTGATTTTAAGATAAAACTTAAAATCCTAAAAATTTATTTGTTTCTTGTAAAACAAAGTAACAAGAAAATGTGAAACAGGCCAAATACACCAGATGCTCTTAAAACATGGTTACATTGAATGTCCACAAGATATCGATTTGCTCTGCAGGATTTTAGCATTTGGACTGAAGAAGAAAAGTTTTGCTAATATTTAGTTTTTGATCTCATCTGCATGAGGGGTCAACAGTGCCTCTATATAATTAAATGAAAAAGGTGGTTAATAAATAATTACATACAGTATATGAGAAATCAAATAAAATTGGAAGTACGCAAGTTAAACAAATGTTTTTAGCTGCATTTTAATCAGTGCTATGTTCACTTATTTGTTTTTCAAGTTTTGCTGCCAGATGTATGTCATATTGTACTATGTGTGTAACAAAAATAACACAGACCTTTTCAAAAAGTGGCGCAAAAGCATTGCCAGTAGCACCATAAAAAATGTCACCTTCAAGCAGTTAAATTAAACTTGTTCATTCCTATGTCAAACACAGACCAGACTGTAATAAATGCAGGGATAGAGAACACATCCTTCTGTGGTTCCGATTTGTCTTACCTTTCGAAAATCTAATAGGGATATTGCATTATATGATTAGTGAAGTCTTGCAGATTAGAGGCTGAGGTGAAGCAAGAAGTTTGAGGGATGAACAGTCATGATGATGAAATTGAGGGTTTGATATTTTCTTTGTTAAATTTCTTGTAATATCCACAACTGAAAGTTTTTAGTGATCCTATTGGATTATTGGCTTTACAGTGCCTTGCTAAAGTCTTTCTTTAAGGTTTTTGCATGTTGTTACAAAAGTGCTAACTTCAGTGTTTTCCTTAAAAGTATCCATGCTAAGCCAACAAAAGTAGCTGGCTTAGAGACTGTGAAATTAAAATATCGGGTTTAAATGACTTACCAAAAGACTCCGCTTTACTGCAACTTGTACTTGTACTGCTACACCAGATTCTTTGAATCTCAGATTCTGTGACTTCAGAGGGAGTGAAATAAAAATGGTCGCATATTTTGACAGTTAAATGTTCAGGCATTAATTTGGGAAATTTGGGAGTATAAAAAAGATATTATTGACCTGGAACATCAGAAGATGAATCCAAATACTGACAAGCCAAATGATAGCTAGTAACAGTTAAAAATGTGACCCAGTTTTTCTTTTTTTAGAAAACAGTGATTTGAATATGTAACATTCTGCAATTTACCTGCCAGTGGTAGGTAAATTGTTAAGCACAAATACTTCATCTTCTATTTTGGTCACATTTTCTGATAACAGCTCTTAAAATGTGACCAGTTTCAGTTCAGCGGCTTAACAGCGCCCTCTGGAGACTTGATGCAGAAAACACAACCTACATCTGGACTGCCAAGAATGAGATGGATAGTTATTCAAAACTTTGTATTCATTTGGTTATGCTGCGCAGCTGCAAGATTTTTTTTTAACGTTCAGTGATTTATAAACCAACAACAGTAGCCTATTTTAAAATCTATTCTCTGAGCTACAGGGAGAGAGTGCAATGACTTTAGAACTGGGGTGATGTGCTGTTTCTTCCTGATTCTAGTCAGAACTGTAAAGATAAAGATAAATAAGTGGATGAGTTTCTCTAGATCTTGCTGGGACATTAGTTCTTTAATTCAGTTAATGTTCTTCAGGTGATAGAAGGCTGACTTTGTAAACATCTTTATGTGGCTCTGACGGTTCAGGTCAGAGTCCATTACTACACCCAGATTTCAAGCCTGATCTCTAGTTTCTAGCTGTAATAACCAAAGCGGTGTGCTGACTCTAGAACGCTTAAGTCCAAAGATAATAACTTCAGTTGTGTTTTTGTTCAGCTGGAGAAAGTTACAGCACATCCACAAATGTACCTGTTCTAAGCATCTGTTCAGTGCTTGGTTTGGAGTCATCTGGTGACATCTTAATGTAGAGCTGCATATCATCTACGTAGTTATGTTGACTAACATAATTTCCTGTAAACACCTGAGCAAGTGGGAGCAAATATATATATATATTGAATAAGAGAGGCCCTAAGATTGAACCTTGGGGTACTCCACATGTGACTCGTTTACTCTGATCATCAGTGTTTTTAATAATTAAAGTGCTGAGTAAAGCCACCCTAAGTGGTCATGTTGTTAAATAAAGACTGCTGTTTTTTATATTGTTGACATCTTGTCTTACTCCACTGAAGGAAACATGTGAGAAGCAAACATCCCTGTGGATCGACCTCCTGCTGTTTGACAGAAGATGGGCGTTGCCTGTCAAATCAAACACCGATCTCTTTCCCGGTCACGCCTCCAGAATAAAAGCGCTACTTCTTCTCAAGCAAACTTGGGAAATTCTCCATTAGGGCGGGTCTTAACCTCGGGCTCTCACATACTCTGTTTTTATTGGTTGAATCGTTTGTCAGCCAGCTACATCCCAAGTGACGTCAGCAGCAGCAGTAGCGCCACACCGGGGCTGTGGAGTGGGTGACGAGGAGCGACCAGAACCACCAGGAAAAATGAAAAGGAGCGACAAAATGCACGGACAATAATTGTCAGCAATCTTTTTTCACATCTCGAGGCTACTCCGTCACCGAGATCCCCGAAGAGAGTTTAAGGTTAAGGCCATGACGGCTGTCTGTCACTCCAGGCTGTGTGGCTTTTAGGGATGGCTTCCTTGGCTAGCCTACCCAGCTAACAGTTAGCCTCACTGGGTTCCAGTGTGGAAGAGATAGCAGAGCAGCTCTGCACTCTTACTTTCGTTTGGATTACTCCCGGGCTTGTTGTTCTCCGAGGACCACGAGACAGTGAGCCAAGCTGTCTGGATGGACAGTTTTACGGCGATTAATGGTCACAGCTTGGGCGTTTCTTCCAGGGTAGGTTTTTCTGGGCGGCTAGGCTCGCACTCGGCCAGGCGACCAGGAGAGGGGATTGCACAGATGTGGCCGTGGCAGCCTGTTGTGTCCCACCGTCTCTGGGCCTGAAGTTGGTAGTTTTTTTGTTTTGTTTTTTCTTCATATATGCACATGTTTTTCCATCAAGGAAAATTGCTGAAAGTGAACATTTGCGAATTTATTTAGTCGTTTAGCATCCAGCTAGTTTTCCAGCCTCGCTTCTAAGTTTACGCATCCAAACTAAAACCAGCTCAATTTGGGGAGTGCATCAAATTAAAATGTGTTAATTGAACGTCTGGATCCATCTAATGTGGACATGTTGCACTGCAGATTCTCTGTAAACCTCTCATTGTCCTCGTAGTTTTTTTTTTTCGTTTTTTTTTGACAAAGCTGTCAAATATTGAACCTTTGACGGCATTTTATTTATTTTTTTTACATCAGCATTGAGGCCAGATTCTGCACAAAACAGCAAGACTGTCACCAACTTGAAAGTGGACTCCTGCACTCTGATCCTCTCGGCGGTGGTGTAGCCCGGCGCTCCTTGTCAGACGGACTTTCCCCCCCCCCCAGCTCATGCGGTGATGACTTTGGAGCCCATGATGGCTTGTTGCCTGAGCGAGGAGGCGAAGGAGTCCAAGCGGATCAACGCTGAGATCGAGAAGCAACTCCGGCGAGATAAGAGAGACGCACGAAGGGAGCTGAAGCTGCTGCTCTTAGGTAGGTCTGCATGATCACACAAGTGATTGTTTTTATGTTATTTATTTATTTATTTTAATTGTTGTAAAGATTGCTCAATTTGACCCCGGTGCACTCCAAGCCAAAACTGTTGGACTTAATTGTGTGGTGCAGGTCGCACATGCAAAACACTGAAACCGCAATTGCTCAAGCCACATTACTCAGGCCACCACAGGATTTGTTTGGGATGTGATATGCAAAAATCTAAAATCACACGCGGTTTAGAGAGTGGTTCCTGCAGGACAATGAGTGAAACCATGAACTAAGCTCAGAGCAGCAGGCTCAGATGCACAGGATCAGACTCAGTGATGACTCTCCTCACAAACACCCATAAAAAATAGTCTGAAAATAGACAAAACCTTTATTGTGGTGGCAAAACCTCACACTGAAAAATATAGAAAAATCCAACGTTTTTGGTTTCCCTGCAGCTTTGTAGCGAGAAAAAAAAAAAAAAGAACATTAACAGTAAGATGGAATCACCAGAGCAACATATGTAGCTCACCATACCGATTTCTATAAAATATACATAAAATGAGCTATTTTTAAAGTGTTTTGCTTACTTTAAGTTGACTGGAGTTTCTAGGAGATTTTTAATTAAGTAGACTGACGCTTCTCATGGTATTCTTTAAATCTGAATTGGTTAAAAAAAGAAAAAAAGAAAAAAAGACCAATTCTAAGTTTTTCCAGATTTTTCCAAATCTACATTTGTTATTCATGATTTTCTGTTTCCCAGAGATCTAACTCTGACGACATTTTAGCCTCTCTTTAAGAGCGGAAAGATGGGTGAACGTGCTGTCTAATGCAGATGTGGCTACAAGGCAAGCATAACTTGCCTAAATGTTTTGTATCTAAAGTCAGAAAAATATTTAATAGTCTAGAACTGTAAAAACAACAAAAAAAGAATTGACCCGTGTTCATCTGGTTGTCCCATTGTGAGGATGTTAAGGGAGGTAAACATCTCTACAAATCCCTTTTGGAGATCTGCAGCAAAGAGTTGCTTCATGAAATCACAAGGCCAATTTCAAATGACTTTTAAAATAATTACCAATTACCAATAATTATTGAGAGCTTTGTGTATAAGTAATGACAAAAGAAACCAATTTTTTATTTATAGTTTTTTTTCCACTAATTACTTAGTCTTACGTGAGACTGTCTTCATGAGCTGTAATACAACGCTTCAGTTTTTGGTTTCATTTTCCTTTTACATTTCTACTAAACAAATTCTTACTATTGTGATGAACCTATAAACAGCAGCAGAATGATAGAGTATGGTAACTCTAATTTGCCTCTTTTGTAAAATGTACACAAAACATTTGGACCCTGTAATCTTGACAAATGAAAAGTAAAATTAACAAGATATTCCATTCCACGTTTTATTAGCTTACTTTAGCATTACCATAGATTTATGTGTGTGTAAAACAAGAGAGTAAGAGTTGGCTTTTAATTAAGTCTGCTACAAAGGAAGCAGCTCTCTCTGGATGTCTGGCCTTGGTACGGCATTCATTCAGGTGGTCTACTTTGGGAAATGACTGCTGCCCTAGGAGTTGGCTGATTTCTAAATGAAACTGGAGTAATAAAACCTTTGTGCACTGATGTAATTGTGCTGATAAAAGTTGCTTGACCCAGGATTCAGGTCTACTTCTCTGAAAAACTGGCAAAGACTCAGGATCATGTTAAAGGATACCTAACTGTAGTTTGTTGTCACAGGTGACTGAATACACACTTCCTGCTTGTAAGGATGTTCACTTTCAGTCACCAGTCAACACAAGCAAGCATAACAACTTGCATTGATAAATGTTTCCTTCTTTGATGTCCTTGGTAGTAGTATAAATTTTAAACTTCCTTTACCCATTTATTAAATGAATTAAGAACCATCAGTGTTTCCAAAATAATAATGCTGAATCTTTATTTCCTGACAAGTATGTGTACAAGCCTGTTTTAACGGCTTCTTAGTCAAGTTACGTGAAACAGTATGGCCAGTAATTCATCATTATGGTTAATGCAACGCTACTTTTTTTTTCTTTCTCCCTACCACCAAAGGAAAATTAAAGTAGATAGATTTTTTTTTTCTTTAAGCAATTTGTGCTAAGGGCTTCCAAGCTACCTGCATATTTAAACAAAGCTTTTCAAATTGCAAATGTGAAGGCCTATTGCAATATTTAAAGTGTCTTCCAGTTCTAGGGTTATATGGTCATCAGTATGTGTTCTTTCATTATTATGTCATTACCATGACATTATTTGAAAGTGGTCTCAAAACAATATTATCGTTTATCACAATGCACGGTTTCCCCCAGTGTATTGTAAGCCTGGCTGGCCACCAAGCTTTACTTTGCATTTTTAAGGTTTTATAGTTGGTGTTCAGGTATTAATCTTTCAATAACACATGATATTTTAAAAGTTGCTGTCAACTTTTTAACTCTAAAACACGACGGGCCGCTGGATGAATGACTGCCCTAGCACCAAACCACCGGGCTTAGCAAGTTTTCAAAGGGAAACCTTGCAATAACTTCTGGGACAATTTATCATCCAGCAACATTTATTGTGACTGGCCCAACAATGTGCAGCCATCCAGCCTTTCTTCTGATGCACATTTGCTGTAGGTGTCTCTTAGGAGGGTGTAATTTACCAGTTTGAACACACTGACTACACTTGTGTAGCTCTTTTCTTGTTATACTGGATACTCAAGGCACTTTTGCCTTAGAGCCACATTCACACACATTCAGTGCTGATAAATTTGTGGCTCGATACTAAACTGATGGTAAACTTGCTGCCCAGGGGTGGATCAACATGTGGGGGCGGCCTGAATTGAACTGGCAACCTTCAATCTGCAAGACTGCTATTCCAAAAATGTGAATGAGTCACCTTATAAAGTTGGCAGACAGTCCATGTTTTCACCTGACTTGTCTCTAGATATATATA
>CAEFZX010010992.1:0-35070 GCA_903066825.1 Alfaro cultratus
ATAGTTATCTGAATAACTCTTAATATGTTATGTTAACATACCAGGCACGTTCTCAGTTCGTTGTTCATGTGTCATGTTACGTTAGCAAACCGTACAATTATTCAGCCTGTTGTTGCCTCTAATCTATTTTTATTTTAAATTGTCTTTCAAGATGACATGTCTGTTCTTGGTGTTGGATTTTATCAAATAAATTTCCCCCAAAAATGCGACTTATACTCCAGTACGACTTATATATGGATTTTTCTTCTTTATTATGCATTTTATTGCTGGTGTGACTTATAGTCCGGAAAATACGGTAATTCCCAGAGAACTGTTAGCTGGCCTAACACTTGATGTAGAGGTTTGTCTTTAACTTTGCTCAAAGAGTAGCACAAAGCAAACGTGCTGTTGAGGACCAGATCATTATCTGAATACAATTCTTCCCATTAAATATGTAATAATAAACTGTATATATAATTATTGTTTTCTGGCAACAGTAGAAGACCAATGCAACAAATCAATTAAATGTGACCCTCCATACTGACAACTGAAAACATTAGGGGTTCATTTGTGTTGTGCCACACAGTGGTCCCTTGGAGGGAAAAATAAAAAATAAAAATTAAAGATTGCTATAAAAGTATGATGCATTTTCTTTTCTTAATGAACACCATTACTTATTTCAGTCCTAACCTTAAATATAAGACACTTTACATGTTCCATCAGGAACTGTCTACCTGAATCTCTGAAGTTGTCTCTGTCGTTGTAAGCGAAGGCCTCCATTTCACCGTTGTTGTAGATCTTGCACAGACCCAGCTCCTCCGTGGCTCGCAGTAACGTACAGCGCGGCGCAGACAACACGATGATGTTACCAGTGGCGTCCTCGCCTGCGTGAGCCAATAACCCGGCACCTGAAGCGAGTGTTTCAAAGTAAGAACCCTGTGTTAACAAGTTTATTTGTTTGACTTGTTTGCTAAATCCTGTGAGAAATCTGATGCAGACTAAATCTAGCCTGTTACTGGAACTGGAATTGATTTGCTGCAACACTGAGATTATCATAAACATTTAATCTGCTGTATGTTTTCTTTGCTCCAGGGAGCCACTGGAAACTGAGACCTTACCTCCATCCTTCTGAGGAGCGCCGATCAGTTTGATGAGCCAGCGTTTCGTCTCGGGGATGACCTTCTGTCCGAGCTTCACCAGAACCAGCGGCTCGACTCGCTCTGATGCACAGCAGGGGCAGCTGACTTTGGTCCAGCCTGGTGTAAAGGAGGAGGCGCTCAGTTTGCTCGGCGGCTTCCCGCCCGCAGCCTCTCCACCCAACTGGTGAGCGGGTTCACCTCGACCACCAGGCACACCTTCATCATCAGCTGCCTTACTCATGGTGAGACTGGAAGCAAACCACAGAAAGTGAACATTTCTACCCCTGTCATTATTATTCTCCAACAAGACATCTGTGCAGCTACATCTCCACAGTCTGTTTGGTCTTCATGTGCACAGATTTTCAGAAGTGGTAGCAAATTCAGACATGTTAAACAAATACATTAGAATTTTTACCAGCATTTCTTTCATCTCGGTGATTATCTTCACAAGAACTAATAAAAATTAGAAGTCACACAGATTAAAATTGATTATTATTTTTACCACTTAGCTTTTTTTGACTGAGAAATTAAAATTACATATAATTGTTTTAAGAAGTGAAAAAGCCTCCCTGTTCTATCACACTTAACCAAATAGAAACTGTTAAAGGCAGCTTTAACAGTTTCTATTTATATCCGCTGATTCCATAATTTCTTTTAAGGTCGAGGAATTTAAATTATTCATTTGGGTATGCATGTTAGTAAAACCAATACAAATCCTGATATAAAGTAGCTGACATAAAAGAAACACAGTGCAGCTTGTTATGTTGATATGTTAGATGAGTAAAAGGAAAGAGCTAAGGACACAATACATTTCGTACGTTTTCTGGTTTAAAAACAACAGAAAGATGCTCAGGACACAATTTTACTTCAACAGCAAAATCTCAAGCTGCCATTACTGGGTTATTACCAGTCTGCAACCATTAATAGCTGTATTTAAACCAGTTTTGTCCTCCACATTGTTTAAAGGTTTACCAGCCTCTGATAAAAACATCTGAGAGACATCAATAAGAATTTAGGCTGCAGCAATAACATTTGTATAGTCATATAACAGTCCTAATTTTCATTTGCATCATCTGCTCTTTTATAGTGACATGGGGAGCCATATAGATTAGCATGTGACCCTGAGCCGACTTTACATTTGCTGGTATTTCCGTAGCTTATGCAGACACAAGCTACAAATATGCATTGAATTCTTCAGCTTCAGGAAGCTGCGTGTCTTCCAGTGAAACGCGGGATCCAGATAAAACTCGTGTTTTGACTGCGCTGTAAGTTTAAGACACACAGAGTGAAGTGAAAGTGTTTAACACTTCCTGCTGTCACTGAGGTGCTCCTGAATGGATTCTGTTGACACTCAGGAAGGCTTTTAGGGGTGAGGAAGAGAATGAGTCAGGAAGTACTATACCTAGTAGGGCGCTAATGATGATGATGATGATGGGGTGGTTCTGCTCTCCAGTCCTTCGTCAGGCCCTCCGTAAACTCCTGTCTGAATGCACATAAACAGAAAGAGGCATGAAGACAGCACGTCTGAATAGAAACCAGAGAGAAGTCCATCTGCAGACTCGTACCCAGCTCCAGACAGTACTTCCTCCCAGCTTTCTCTCAGTGTGGTGTTGATGTGTGCGGGTTTGTTGGACAGGAATGTGGAGGAACTTCTCTGGCTCTGCAGGGTGTGGACGGTTGTTTGGTTTTGTTTCAGACTCCTCCCTCCTGCCAGCAGCCGGTTTTACAGTTGCAGCAGTAGCTCAGGGTCCTACTGCCCCACAGCTGTGACTCTCTGAAATAACATCTGCAATGAGTAGATTTTTTAAATTATTAAAAACAAATAAAAAAATAAATAAATCCTTAAGATGTTTATGAAATGAAGCATAGTCGGTCCTCAACCTCTGGTGGCAGGCAACCCCTGTTTTATAACTTTTTAAGAGAAAATCAAAAAGGTTGCAATTTTTTTCTGTAACATTATATGTTGTGTGTTTAGGGGGTTTGTCCAGTTCAGTCTTTAACCAGGAAGAGGTTGATGCACCCCTCCTCCACTCTATGACAACACCAGATGTACCAGGAGCACCGTGCTGCCACCGAGCAGTACTCTAATGGTTCCTGAGACCTTGGAGAAACACACCAAGTTAAGTGAACCTCTGTGGTGTTAGAGATGACTGTGACCATCTGAACCAATGAAAATACCTGCTTTAACTAAGGATGATGATGATGTTAATAATAAATCCTTGCAGTAATTTTAAATGAGGAAGAAAGTAATAGATAAAATGGTAAACATTAATAAACACATAATTGCAATACATACATGGGCACCTGAATGCTAGAAGTGAGCTTATGTTTTTGCTCCCTAATTTTTTGACCCAAAGAAATCTGATGACTTCCTTCAGTCTGACAAATTGACATTCTCTTAATTCTCATTGCACCATTTTTATTAAAAATAATAAAAAAAGTAAAAATTGCAAAATTCTAATCAACCCCCCATTTATACCACAGGTTGTTCGATCCAGCCTGCCATTCGAATATGTCAATGCTATTAACTTCTGGACCAAATCCTGTCTGATAGGTGATCCATTCTTGTCTTAGCTTTGTTTGGAAGTGATCAATCTTTTCCAGTAATGACCACAAGTTCTCATTTGAGTCAAAGTCTGGATTTTCCTGACCACACGTCCAGGACTTCTGTGTTCTTACGTTTGGACCAGTTTTCTGCAGTTCATCTTTGTACTTCCATAGAGTTGGCTTCGTTGCTGCATTTCTTGTCCAAAGCTTTTAGCCTCAACTGTGCTCTCACCCCCACTTGCTGCCGAGGCTGAACAAGCTGCTGGAGATGCAGTTTATTGGCCTCGTGCTGATAAACTTAATCATGGTTCTTGCTGGACACTCTTGGATATCCTAAAGATAGGATATCCAAGATAAGATTCCCTTCAGCTGAATCTCACTTTGAAGTTGTCATTTCGATGCAAAGTGATGACAGCTGCACGCTTTTTCTTTGGAGCAAGGTAATTATTGCTTGGTCATCCAGGATGTAGCCCACCTTCCACCCAAAGACCACTGGAGATGGCCAGTGGCCAAAGTCTTTTAGTGAGATTATGGTTTATAGATAATGAAATACAAAAAAAGAATATTTTAAGCAGAAATATCAGACTTCTCAAAAGACTGATCATTTCTATGCTTTCTACTTGACAGGGCGTCCTCTTGATCAGCCTGTGGTTATGCGTAGGTGTAATGGAAGCTCAGAGTGCTTTAATCGCTGCCTTCAGGTCAACTGCATCATTGGCTCTGGTGTCTTCGTCTTGTCAACAGTCCATACAGTCTCTATGGGGTTCAGGTCAGGCGAGTTTGCCAGCAGATCAAGAACAGGAAAACCGTGATGATTGCACCAGCTTATGGTACCTTTGTGTGGGCAGGTGTCATGTCCTATTGGGAAATAAAATCTGCATCTCTATACACAGCTTGTCAGCAGAGGGAAGCATGAAGTTCTCTAAACATTCCTGGTAGACAGCTGCGTTGGACTTCAGAGAACACAGTGGACCATCAGATGACATGGCGCCCCAAACCATGGACTGCAGGCAGCGATTCTGTGCCTCTCCATTCTTCCTCTGGGACCCCAATTTCAAAATGAAATGCAAACACTACTTTCATCTGAAAAGAGAACCTTAGAGCATTGAGCAACAGTCCTGTTCTTTTCCTCCTTAGATCAGGTAAGTTGTTTCTGATGTCTCTAGTTCAGGAGGGGGCTTCACATTGTGTCTCTTGATGCACCAACTCCATCCTCAGCTCACTCCTTGTAAAGTTCTCCAAAATTCATGAACAGACATTTTCCAACCAGGCTTTTTCCTTCCACTCAACTTTCTATGAAAATGCTTGGACACAGAACCCTGAACAACCAGCTTCTGGACATCTGCCCAGTCAGCAGACTTCCCCATAATTGTGCCCTGCTGGCCCAGTCTGGGAGTCCAGTCACAGCTGGACACCTTTGCAGGTGTTAATTAGCAGTTTAGGGTGTGACACCAAGAGCTTCCACTCTTCAAATATTTGAGCTGTACCTGTTTGATATGATCTGTTCTTTAAATGAATCACAGGAAAGACCAGTGTCAGAAATATACAGACGTTTATTTACAAACATGTCTACCTTTGCATAGAAATTTATAACTCAAAGTAAACAGATTATTGGAAATTTATGCTGCATTTCTTTTAGAACAAATAAAGACAAGTGAAAATCAGTTTTAGTTTTTCACATAAATAAGATTAGTATGTCTTTAAAATTAATAAACATCAAAATACATATTTGTATATTTTGGTTCTTTGGAATAAAAAGACCCCACTGTTTAGAGTGTAGAGATTAAATCAACTCTTCAGTGAAATCTCCTGCTAGACTATAAAGAAAGAAAAAAGGCAAAATGACACATTTTTGGTGACTGATCAGTTACATCTCATGCCTGTTCGCCCTCAATAAGACTTATTGCTTCACATTTTTATTGAGAAAACAAATGCAACTCTGATAACTTTGGGCTATCTAAAATAGAAGCTCTTTTTATACAATCAAGCTTGTAAAGGCTGAAACTTTGCATAAGACAGTTTTGTAAGAGACTTTTGCATGTGCTATGCTTGTAAATTGAGTTATGTTTGTTCTGCTCTTAAGTTGTCTGTTCTTCTTTCTCTGCTGCGTTGAGGGAGTCGGCTGAAGATCGGCCAGCCGCCGCCAGGACGTCCTGCTGTCGAGTCAGATCGTTCAATCGTCACCCTCTGCAGGGATCTGAGGGGGTCTAATAAACAAGGAGCTTCACACTGAAGTGGAACCAAAAATGCAAAAACCTGGGCACAAAACTGTAAGGCTCTTGTGCCTCAATGAAGGCTGAAAAATTCAGTCTGAATTTGTCACTGTGATATTGAGGTCTTCAAAGCAACCAGACAGATTCTGGTCTCAAACAAATCTTTAAACCTAACAGTG
The DNA here is from genome assembly GCA_903066825.1 of Alfaro cultratus. Lineage (NCBI taxonomy): Eukaryota > Metazoa > Chordata > Actinopteri > Cyprinodontiformes > Poeciliidae > Alfaro > Alfaro cultratus. The sequence goes on from CAEFZX010010992.1 coordinate 6,058, forward strand.
CAATACAGGATGTGATTTATTTGGAATAATGATTCCTGTTAACGATATTTAACTAACCTAAGACGTATTTTAGTCAAATATCTTTCATTCTGAAAACTGTAGACATTTATTTCTATGCCTAATTTGTTGTGATGGTCAATTCCAGAAATGTTACTCGTTATGATCAGAAGAGTCGTTAGTAAACAGTTCTACCGGTTGCCTCTAGGTGGCAGTAGCTGCAACTGTGCAGAATTTTCTTAGAGAAAAACAAAACTGTCATTACAGTGCTTGGTCTTCATTGGCCATCTTGCTTAAATATGGGAAACCTTAAAATTTTTTTTTTTTCAACAAACAGTGTAAAATCCCTTTGACCCCAAGATCCCCACAGCAGGACATCCACCAACCTGGCTTCATTCCTTCAGCTCCATCCCTATGACACCTAAAAACACTCGTTAAAGCCACTCACACAGAATCCATCCATCGATGCACAGACATCAAACTCTTACCATGAAAGCATCTCTTCTTTTGTACAAAACATTTAAAAAATATATACTATTTTTTTTTTTTTTTTTTTTTACGTTTTTGTGAAATCAAACAGGGAGAAAAACAGGAAATTTTACAGTGGAATTGTGCTCATTTCAAAGATCTGGAACAGCAGCTCACTTGCAAACTACAGTAAAACCTCAATCCTGCTGATTAATAAATTAAAGCCCAACTGTGGAGTTGATCAGGACGTATGAAAAATATTGTCTGTTCACAGGTTTGGTCTTCAGTGAGTTTGGTCTTGTTGCAGGGAGAGACGAACCTTCAAACTGGACGGATGCTGAATTAACCCAAGTTGGTTTAACTGGTAAGATGAATCATTGATGCTCAAACACTTTCTCCAACAATACCCGTTGCCACATCCACCCACCATCTAACACTTTCTTTTCCCTCTGTGCTTTAACCTGTTCGAATGTTTCTTAAAAATTATTTCCACGTAATCCTGAAAGACTATTAAAGCTTTACCCCCTTGCTCCTGACTGGCAATCTGTTTAACATTTGCTTGATTAATATTGGCACAAAAGTGCAAAAACAATCACAGTGAGAATAGAGATCAGACTGGTTCTCACACATTCGTATGGCTGATCTGTAGAAAACAATGTGTTACAGTGAGTATGGATGCACCGGCTGCCGCAGCATTATGGATGCTGGAGGGGCTGGGGAGGGTTATAACAGGTGGACGGGTCATTAATTAGGGAGGCTGATAAGTCTGGAGGCCCTTGAGGAGCCATTCGTACGTTAGAATTTCTCGTCAGGAATGACTGTGTTGAAGGGATGATCCCAGAATGTGGTGGTGATTCCAAAACCTGCAAAGACATGCATCACAAGAGAGAGATCAGAAAACAGTGATCCCAGCTTAAAGAACTGTAGAAATGTTAATGGAGTGAAGCCGTTACTATCAAAAACTAAAGCAACATATTAATTATTTAAACGGGCCGTCAGCTTGACTCCTAGTCCAGGGGTTTTCAAATCCAGACCTGCAACTTTTAGATGTCTCTGCTTTAACACACCCGAGTCAAATAATGAGATCATCAGCTTTATTCTGGAGAGCTGGACATTTGATTCAGGTGTGTTGGAGCAGAGGACACTGGCCCTCGTGACCCCTACCCTTTCCCTTTATACCTACCGAAAGACCTGTCTTTTGTCTGCATTGAACACAACATGGAAATATTCTGCCTCATTCTTAATTTTATAAAGAACTAAGATCCAATTTTTACAAAATCTTTTGGAAGAGGAAGTAAAGTCAACACCAGATTGTACATTAAGGCATGGGGAGGCATCTCAGCCAAAAAAGGCTGCTAGGACATTAGTTACCTTTTTTAACTGATATATTGTGGCAGAAATTTCAAAAATCAGTCAGGAAGATCAGGTTTGACTGGTTTTCAGCATTTAATCAAATAAGTAGGGAAAAAATAAGAGGAATTTATGAATGGGGTTGGCTGGCTCTGAAGTTAGGATGAGAAAGCTTTACAATAACCTGTGCAGATTAGACTGGATCTGTTCCCTTATATTACTCTAAGTATTTACGCTGGAGCAGGAGGTCAAAAAGACCTTATAAAAGTAGTTATGTGAACAGAACAGCCACAGTCTGATAGTAACTATAAACTGGGTTGAAGGCTTACAAGAGTTATATAAAAAAGTCCAAAACCACATCTAGGTTCAAACTGATTACAGGTGAAGTAGTTTGTTTCAATTTGTGTGACACTTAAACTGATTTGCTCACCTGATCTCTGGTGCTCAAAGTGATGTTTGACATGGTAGGCTTTCAGACTGTACAGATACGAGCCTTTCTTTGGCGAGCCATAGTGAAGATAGTAGTGGATCATGTCGTACACGACATAACCGCACAGCCCGCCGACGAACATTGATGCACCGAGGGCCTCCGGCAGCGTCTTACAGAGCGACATGTAGAACAATCCCACCACTATGGAGGCCAACCCAGGAGGAAAGACCAGCCGAGAACCATCGTAGGGAGACTGGAGAGAAACAACACAACCAGAAAAATTGGTGAATTTGCATTCAGCTTCCTTTACTCAGACACCCTAAAGGAAAACCAGTGCAACAAATTGCTTTTAGTGGTGACCTAACTGTGTGTAATTCAATCAATGACTTATTACATGTCTTCTATAATATGACGCTTTAATTTTTGGGAAGTCTGCAACAAATGTTTAGATATTTTTTGACCTAATAAAAGAGAAATTAAATAGAAAAAGTGGTTTATGACCAACAGATAAAAGCTTTTATACCTTATGGTGCTGCCCATGCAGAAGGAAGTGTAGCGTAATTAGGTAGTAGTTATGAGCCGGCGGTTTCATGTGGAAGACGAAGCGGTGGATGCAGTACTCAATGAAGGTCCACAAGAACCAGCCCATCATGAAAAGGACCGGAAACATGTGCTTTGAGATCGGTATGGAGAAATCTGCAAATCCAAACGTGCAGCGATGAAGACAAATTTACATATTGCTTGAGCAGCAGCATACAGTACTGTGTCCTACCTGAGGTGAGCTCTATCCTTGTGTTGCCCTGAGCCAAGGTGGTGTAGCAGTGCCAACCAAAATAGAAGACAATAGGAAGCCAGACGACTGGGACCCAGTACCTGTAGCAACAAACCAGAAAGAATCATAAAAGGGTCATATTTGGACTGTACAGTATTTATAGTCTGTTAGGATTTTGGTTCAAAAATTTTCCCCCTCATTAACATTTGTTTGGTACTGATCCCTTAAGTGAGAGAAAGAATACATCCGGTCCAAATAATATCTTTTAAAACTTTGAAAATCAGGCTCATTCAAACATAAATTATTCCAATACTAACAATACAGTATTTGGTTTTTCATCTCATTTATTTATTTATTAGTGTTATTGTCTTTCTTGTACAGCACTTTGGTGCAGTTTTTAAAGTGCTATATAAATAAATTTGACATTGACATTATTTATGTAAACCATTTTGAGAGATTCTAAACCCTAACCCTACATAAATTTTATCCTGAAGTAAGATTTATGTACTCCTAATCATGCCTGTAACATTACAATTACAGGTACATATGCAGCACTCAGCATTACTTTCATTCTGCAGAGACCAACAGAGAAAGTTTTCCTGGTTGGCTTAAAGACCGTCAGGTAGTTAAGAATCTAGAGAAAAATTTCAGAGCCCAGTTAGTCTGAATTGTGATAAAATAACCTCTCAACACATTGAGCCCAGGGATTCCTCAAGCCTGTGTGTTCAGCCCCTTTCTGCTCATACTGTTGAACACACATCTGGGCCTTCACAAAGGAAAACCTCATTAAACCTGCAGATGAGACCGTAGTCAGAGGACTCATTCTGGAGTCTTAATTAAAATTAAACTAAAAGATCATGGGTCGTGTCAGTCAGTGAATATGCAGTACTCAATGAATGTGCAGTAGTCAGTGAATTTCAAATTTCTTTTTTAAAAGGTTGAAGATTTTTAAGGAATATTAGGGAGGACAAAATTTTAAATATTAAACAGGTTTAATGTCATGTTATTTTTATGCTTAATGTTTAAACTTGTAGACTTTAAAATTTCTTAACATGTAGGTAAAAATGTGGTTAAATAAAAAATATTAAGTTTAGAGACCCTTCTTGTCATAAATTCAAACTTGTATAAAAATATATAAAAATTCTATAAACAAAACAAATATGATGCATCTGTAGGTCTGCTGCAGCAAGAGGCATCTTTCAAACTAAAACTACAGCTTAGGAGATGAATATGCTATTTTTAGCATAATAAGTAACATTTATTACCAGGAAGTTTTGGTCGCAGCTTCCATGAATGGGTTTCCAAATAGTCGGATGGGTCTGTCAACAGGCTGGTGAACCCAGGCATCATATTTCTCTCTCAGGTTGCCGACCTGCCAGGCCAGAGGTTTCCTCCAGTCCACCAGATCCTGCACAGACGCACAACCAAGTTTTAACTAAGAGCTACATATTCATTCCCTCCAGCAGGTGGCAGCAGAGAGTTAAACGTCCAAACAGTGCAATCACTGTTTGGACAAACAGGAAAATGCTAAAACCAGGAAGCAGTCTCATGGTAAGTGTACTTGTCTGCGTGCGATGCTGCAGGTTTACTTCATAACGACTGTAATAACTAAAGACTTTCAATGAGTCCAAAGGCTGACAATTTTATTGTATAGCTCCTTGTGCTGCCAGCCTCGTTTGGGCCATACTGCTGTGTAGTGGAGAACCACACTGATCTGATAGCCAGTGTTGTAGCATTGACAGAAATGCTTCAGCTTGGAGAGGTGAGATGGAAAGTTGGTCTGAAGCTCAACGCGTTTCATTTTCATTTTACCTGCAAAGCATAAAGAATTTTAATTGTGGTTTAAAAGATATTGATCGAACCTCAGATGATGATAAATTTCTCATAAACTCTGATATATACACAGAGAAATACAAACATACCACAATTATGAGAAGCCGTGATCATTTCCATATCCACCTCAACATTGAGCTTCATGTAAATATATGCCCAAACACACACAGCTTAGCTCTCTGGTACATCTTTCTCTGAATATCCAGTGACATCAGCAACCAGCCGACTGCTCTGATCAGTTATTCAAACAGGTAAACAGTGCTATACTAGGAAATTAAATTGAACAAGCCGGTAGAGTGAGTTCTGTGAACCAGCTGCTTTGCGTTACTTGTCAAAGGAAAGTACTTTGTGCCATCAAGAATCGACAACAAGTTGAACAAAGGGGGAAAAAGAAAAAGAAGTGAAATTGTTTGTCATGTGGTATAGAAAGGCACACAACTCGTGCAGCTTCCTGAAAGTAATTAAGTTATCTTAAAGAAACAGTTTAAACAGAGAACAGTTCCCCTGCAGCAAGCAGGAGTCGGGGTGATAGCTTGGAGAACCAGAAAAGTCTTTAAAAAGAAGGTTTTTTTATTACTTTCTTGAATGAATCAAAAAATATAGGATATGTCCAAATTATAGTTATTCCAGGCTGCTGATCTTTATTAAAGTTTGTCCAAATGCCCCCCAAAAACTTGTGAAATGGCACTACACCTTGCTCTCTAGTCGAAAGCCATCTTCAGGTGTTTAAGCTGTTTATGTTTAATGATTCATGGAATGTGGGATTTTATTGGTCATTCCTGAGGTGACGGAGTCCAGTTACAAAAGATTTATTCCTAGTAGTAGAAGTTTGTGTCAAAGTCTGAGGCTCAACATGTCCACAAGAAGTTCAAGTGGCAAAATAGTTTTATCCTTGAGGATTGTTGCATGAAAAATATTTTCGTTTCCATTTTCTCAATTTTTGAACACAACAAGGATGCTTAAAGAATCCTTCTGATCCTACAAGTCCAGCTAATCCAGCTCATACATCGTAATTCACTTTGTGTCTAATTAGTTTACTGGGATTAACCATCATGCATGCAATGTAAACATTGTTCACCTTGGAATCATTTTATCTGGGCAACTGGGTGGCAAAATACATAAATATTGTTCAAACTTCACATTATGTTAATGTCTCTATTAATGATACACTTAATTTAATGAATGCCCACTGCACAATTTAATAATTGAAAACTATTGTCTAATTTTTCAAAGGTGAGGTTTGTTTGCATAAGGAGGGCAGGTGATCTAATATGAACCGTCATGTGTTTGTCACGTGAGAAGCAACACGCGGTAACAAGGCCATGTGTAAACACATACCTTGCATTCTTGAGTCACAGTGAGGACAAATATCATGACACACATCTGGCATGGAACCCAATGGGGAGATTTTAGATAAATGAGAAACCGACTGCAGCGACCGCCAAACTGTTTCACCACGTTTGCAGTTCAATGACTGCACGCCTGGTGAATTTAACCCAAGGTTGATGAAATCAAACCACATTGCCGCTTTGTGAAGGGAGTGTCATGAAGAAAGGGTGCACGTTACTGGGAGAACTTAAAGTGTTCAGCTGTTGGACAATTTTTGGTTTTTCTTTCCCCAAAGCAACAACCGAGAACTCTGGGACAAATGCTTTGGGAAGTAAGCCACACCTTTGATGCATCTCGTAAAACATTGAAGAGTCTAGAACGTTGCTTCTTATTTAATACAAATGCTGCCTGTAGATGAAACAAGCCAGCCAGATAAGTTGAATCTGTCGTGGACACATGGAGGCATGTAGTGACCTGGGTTTGCAGCAGCTAGTGGAAAAACACAGTTTAAATGAATGAACCAAACTCACCTCTGCAGTGAACAATGTTGGCATTTGCATGAAAATGGATTAAGGGCCCGTTTTCTGACATGTCTTTGGGTGGTAGCTAGTGTGCTTCTCACATGTTTGCACATGCCTCCATTTGACAGTGTGGGAAATTCAAAGTCTACAAACACACCAGAGCCGTTTGAGAGAGGCCCGGTTCAATAACCCAACGGCTGTTGACCCCAAACGGGATCTTTTGTTATTTTACCTGCAGCTTAAATGCTCAATTCAGCCAATTTAGTGGACAAGACTGATGTAGAAACAGCACTGTGGAAAGCTTAAGCCACTTTTGATTTCTTCCAAGCAGCTACAGTTTCTTTGTTACATTTTTAAAGAGTTTTATGGACTTTAACAAGGTTTTTAAAAATTGTGGATTTCAGCTGGTTTTTACAATTTGGTATTTTATTAGATTTAACCAAAGGGAAAAAATGCACACTTGTTTTATACCTCACTTCCTTCTTTGTGTCCTTTAAATAAAAGTCAGTGTTTTATATTTTAGATCATAAAATAAATGGTAACCCTAGACATACATCGGTGGTCTATGTGTTTAGTTGATGAGCTTTTTGTTTGCAAATTAGCATTGGTTTCATCTGAACAAAGAACCCCCTGATTGCTATAGTTTGCATCCACTGAAAAATTTTAACTCGGACCTTTTGTTTATATTTCAAAGTTACAAAGTGAGAATCTTGTGAAAACTGTTAAGAAAAAGCTGCCAAATGCAACACAAATCTCAACTAAAACAAGATCTGGATGTTTCGTATGAAAGTCTTTAGTATTTCTATACGTTTTATCTTTCGAAACGCAAATTTACAGAAACAGACTTTTTTGTTTTGTTTGTTTCCTTACTCAAAATCCATCCAGCCATTGGCAATCCTAACACTTAGTTTGGGTTTTGGACATCACCTGCTTGCCGTTTCTCTCCTCTTCAACTTTAGCAGCACAGATGTAAAGAAATGAGGGGTGAATTGAGACTGAACAATGTTGTATGAAATGCTGAAAACACACCTTATCTAGATCCACGGAGCTGCAGAGCTTGTAAGGGGAATTCTCATCCTCATCTTCCATCTTGCTCGTTTTTTCTGCAGACTTTTCTTCTGCCTGTTCACTGGCTTTTCTTCTCACTCTCAGAGTCTAGAGGAAAACAGGAAACAGAAGGAAACACATTTAACAGGTGATCAGAAATACTGTACAAGAAGTTGGACGGGTGGATGAGCAGTTTTTATACGAGAGTATAAAAAAATTTAAATAGGGCATTTTTCTGCAAACAAAATGGCTGCAGAAGTAGTAAGGAAACGGAGAATAACTGAACATGACTCCTAATGATTGGGTCAGGATGAACAATGTTTGCAATGAGCCAGTCTATTTGCTTATTCCACTCTGACCTTTGCTCCTCTCTCCTGAATGTAAATGTCATTTTTTATCGCTGCTGCTTATGACCTGCAACAATTTACAACCAGTGACCATTGAGCCGCTACGACATCTATTCCGGCTGCCATGATTTTCAAACAGCACGACTCTTAAACATTTTCTCATTTATGTTTAGAAACCCGAGGCATTTGCCTGCTTTTAGAGTGCGAGTTGGTGCCCTTAAAGCTGAGGCAGTAAATTCCTCCTGCAAGTTTTAAACGTTTCTGTCCCACTGCACATCAGATTTAATCAGATGGGTCATTAATACGCAATTTCAGAAATGAAGACATGCAAAGAAACAACCTTTAATAATCAGGTGAGTTGAAGGAGACATGAAACAATCATTTGGGTTTCCAGAGCAGAAGTGATATTCTTCTCTCTTCCAAGAATTTCTGAGCTTGACAAATAGTCTCCTCCCAGTGGGATGTGCCTTTAAAACCTAAAACGTAAGACATCCAGGAAGCTTCCTGATCAGATTGTCAAACCACCTCAGCTGATCCATTTGATGCAGAAGAGCAGCAGCAGCTCTATTCTAAGCTCTTCGCCTTATCATTAAAGATGAACCCTGCCCACCTCTGCAGAAAATTCTCCGTCATGACTTCTATCTCATGACCATAAATAAGGACTGGAATGTCAATGGACCAGTAGGTTGAGCGTTTTGACATCTTCACTGCAACATACCATAGCAACTCACCCATCCATCTGTGGCTCTATCCTACAATCACTTGATAAAAAAAATCAGAGTCCGACCCACAACCTGGAGGGTCAGGCCACCGCTCTCCCAGTTGAGCACTACGGCGTCAGACTTGGACCAGATACAAACATCTCATTCACGGTTTGTGTGGGTTCTCCCCAAATACATGGATGTCCTCTGAGAAGTTTGGTTAATCACTCACTTTAAACAGCTCCTAGGAATGAGTGCATGTGCAACCCTGAGTGAATTAATGGGGTACAGCAAATGGATGGTAGTTAGAAAGAAATCTTAAAAAAACCAAAAAAACCTGAATGGATGGATGGATCTTGGGCGAGTAAGGAAAGACTGGGAATATAAATATTTTCGATATTCTCCATTTTCCTTAACCAAACCATGTTCAAAGAGGAGACTGTGTTGGAACCTTACTACTAGTAGTACTAAAGGACAAACTCACTGGAACATCTGATGAGCTTTATGAGATGCTGCCTCACATCCTTCAGGTCTAGTCTGGTTAAATATTCATCACCAGGCTGCTGAGAGACACATGCTCAGGGCTGGCTGTAGTTTATTACAGACTTTGCTTCTGCAATTTAACACCTAGTGTTGCAACTTTATACCTTCTCATCAGTTTGTTGTGGCAGAAACAAATAAAAGGCAAGCATTTGTTTACTGAAGTCTTCAGTGAATTTGAATTGTTTGTTTCCAGCAACAGTTCTGCTTGAAATAGTTCAAATCCATCAAGAATATGACACATTTATGCAAAACAAATCAATGCAGTCAGGTTACATTTGCTCCCAATTCATCCTGACCTCATGCAAACCCAAACCGCATACATCACAAAGATCAGACAAAAACATTAACACTGAAAATACAGACGAATCTGAAGCACTAACTTCCATGTCACATTCGCCTCAACCTAAAACCTTAATAGGATGACATTTCTGGTGCAACCAAACTTTCTGATCATGAAATAGTTAAGTTCCTGTTGTGTTTTATCATACATCTTTATATACTTAAAGGAAGGGCAAAGTTCCTAAACCAGTTTGGGGGGGAAATTTGAGTCCAGAGATCAATCTGTATGAGATTTTTGTTGTAGAAGAAAATTAGAACAATGAAATTTAGATTAAGTTTTTCCAGCAATAGGTACAAACATTTTTTGTCCTTTTACTCTTCATACATCCTCCATTTAAAAAAAAAAAAAAAGAAAAAGCAGAGGCTCAGCTTTCTGTTGGTGAGTGCAATAAACGCCACACCCTTTGTAACCGTAGCAAATAACCTAGGTGTTGTTTAATAAGTTGCGCCTCTTCCCACTTTATACATACAAGCTCACAAATATCACCTGAGCAGTGTGAAGACTCTGACGCTTTGAGGTGATGTCAGAATTAGAGATGTAAATGTCCCAACTGGGTTTCCTTCAAAAGGCGAGGAGGGTTTAGTTTTTCCAATAGTTGAAACAAGTGAGTTTATTTTAATTCTGTTTAGACACAGCTTTGAATCCCCAGCAGGGTGAGCTTAAAGCAGATCATCCAGGTTAAAGAAATCTGACCGGAAATAAGGGTTTTAGAAGTCACAGATTTAAGAGGAGCATCAAATTCAATGGAAACCAATAGAGATAGAACATGAGTCAATCTGGACTATTACACTAAAATAGAAGGATTTATTGCTGGGTGGTTCTGCTTCAGTGATAAAGCTGATCCATGACATTTTGTTGTTACAAAATATCAGATTTTAAAACAGCACACACTGATGATGCTCGGCTGATTTCATACTCTCATTATTTATTAAGCAAAGATAAAGTCAAAATGGAAAGACGGGCTGCTCCATCCAATGTGGAAAATGACCATCAGGTGCTGCTTATCCCACACACTGATCATCTAATCACTGGTCCTCATTATTATCAGGAACCAGGTGTGTTTCCACCATCCCAAGAGGGAAAGTCAATAGCAATGTACTTAGAGACGCTGCTGTTGCGGCTCATTTTACAAAAAATATACTATTTACAAGTGCAAAACTCTTGAGGCAGGACTTGGACGTTTCTGCAAATTCACCCTGAGGTCAGACTGAGCAGTATGATGAGAGAATTATGGAGAAACTCAACACCTCAAGTCATCAGTTAGCCAACATAAATGTTGACATTTATGACAGGACAATAGCCTATTCGATTAAACACAAAGGCTTCTTGGTGCCCCATAATTAAAACACACTTAAATATGGCTTGTTTAGTAGTGTTTCCGGGAGAAAATCTTTGCACCAAAAAGAATATAGCAGGATGCCTTGTGTTTGCATAGTTGCCTCTGAGGGAATAAAAACTTGTGGAACAATGCCTGATGGGCAGATGAGATCAGAGTAGAAATCCTAAGCTCAAAGCAAAGTTCAACAGCTCATACCAGTTGACGCACAATTGTTTTGTTGTTATGAAAGAAATACAAGAGAGATGCTCTGGGCTTGTTTTATAACTATGACTTGAACAAGTTAGGAGAAAATCACCACCAGCCCCTCACTCCAGTTATGCTGCACAGTGGTAGAGGGTTGATGATTTAGAGATAAATTCAATTAATACTTATTTTAAGTGTATAAACTACTCATGTCTCAAAGCATTTGTCATTTCTTAGAACTGCAGTCATAACTTGGAGCCAAGCTGAACACAACTTCTGCTACTTGAGCCAATGATGATATCAGTGAATCAAGAAATAAAGAAGCTAGTCTTTCATCCAAAATTCAAAAAATGACTGTTCTCCTCCGACTTCAACAGACCAGTAACATTTCATTACACACTTAAGTCTTATAACTCTGTTGGACTTGTAGTTTGTGCTATATCATCATGTCCACTGTAAATAAACTGAACATTCGTCTCACGTCACTTGATCCTTTTGAGCAGGTTATGCAAAATACCAGACAATGGTACGAGAAATACCAACAAATGTAAGATTTTTAAGTATTTTTTCTATGTAAATGTACACAGAACATGCAGTACACATGTGTACTAACATGTGGTGTAAAATGAGTCACACACACTTTGATTGGTTTTAGTTTATGTGTACCCCTTGGTACACATAAACTAAATTAATTATAGTCAGTTGTTGGATTGCAACTTCAATTAATAATGAAAAATAAATAGTTGAAGCAAAATCGATCATGATCTGCCAAAAGGTAATAAAAAAAACAATAAAGAAAATAGAAAACATCAAAGTTGCCTGTGAAACACTTTGTTTTGGTTGTCATTTTGTTTCTCAATAAATGATCATGTCAATGAATCAACAAGTAAAAAGTCCCGACGTTTGGTTGTGCAGAAGGATTCAGAATGACTTGACTAAAGGAGAAAAGGGAGTTTTGAGGGTTTTTAGCAAAGGAACAAAGCAAGACAGCAAAACTATGATGAGAACAGAGTCATGTGCAGCTGAATCAGAGACCGAAAACATTAATAAAGAAAAGAATTACACTTGAGGCAACATTTTATTGGGATTACACCAACTATGATGCAAATAAAATTTTTAAGTTTGTACCCAGTGGTACAAACTACATATTGCAGCCAAGCCAATACTCTATGCTGGAGCAGAACCTTAAATGGCAACAGAATTTTCCTAAAGGAAACTTTGGTGTTTGGTCTGATTTGTTACTTCCTATAAAGATTTATTTTTTTTAAAAAAGTTCTCAATCATTAAAACATGCAGTGGATCTGGACAATATTAGAAAATCTTGCGATGGTCATATGAATTTGGATATCAGCCTGCTTTGCTCACATTGTGCTTCCATCATTCAGACTTTCAGCATTTTGTGCAATAATATCATTTGTGTCTGATGTGAGCATTTGTTGCTCCAAGAATCACTCCAACTGGCTAAATATTATCTTAGTAAGTGAAATAATTTCACAGCACTTTGTATACATTAGCTAACAATTATCACACTCCAAACATTCCTTTGTGATATTACACACAGAAATATTGTGATGACAATATATTGTGCAGCCTTAAAGTGTACAGACCAAAAGTTTAAAAGTAAGATCAAAACAGACCATGGTTTCATTGGCTTATACTGCAATGAAAGAAACATGATTATTATGTTAAGAGTAATTTACTGAGATGTATTTTCTATTTGGGATAAAAGAAAGATTTGCCTCTGGGTTTTTTGTGAACAGCTTGTAGTTCCAGCTCTAGCGTGTGTTGATTCAGTAGAGGTGAAGTTATGAATCCCATAGTTTGTCTTTTTGATTAATTTAAATAATTTAAATTATGCTGTTTTTACTGAAAATGATTTTTTTCCCCCAGACAAGAAACAATTGAGCTATTTTTCAGAATAAAGTAAATTTCTGCAAGTTATAATGGAGGTCTAATCCCGACTCAAATCCCTTTAAAGTTTACACTTTATGATGAGAAACAAAATTGTTAAGCCATAAATGCATCCATCTTTGCAGGCATCACATGCCAGCCAGCATAGACAATACCTGCAACAGAGTTCAACTGATTTTACATGTTATGTCATGAGATGGTTTTCTTTTTCAGTGAATGGGGAAAGGGTTAGAAGTGATAATGCATCCATATCTGCTCATTAGGCAAATTTACAAACTGTGCCACCAGGTGGGTTGGTTTTTTTTCCTCCTTTGCACACATGCACTGGACAGGATATTTACCACCAGGAAGTGATTCAGGAAAGTCTTTTTATTATTAAAAAGGCTTGGTGAAGTTATATGACTTCACCAACAAAGAAGTGTGCTGTTGGGTTGCAGAAATTGGAGAGTAAAAAGAGTATAAACAATACAATTTTTTTCACTTCTATGCAATAAATATATACATTAGGTATGAAAACATTTTGTGCCTTCGAGGTTTTATTTATTGATGCAAGTCCTGTACATGACTGGCAGGACAAATAATTTCTCTCTTTGTGCATCACATTTGAAATTAGCTGTTAACCGGTACTCAATGTGATCAGAGAAATCTCTTTAATTTCCTAGCTGAGTCTGACCTGAGCATCTGGTGAAAACCGTAATCTGCATAAAATACTTATTCACACTGCATTGCTATTTGTGAGGAATCAAATGTTGAACTGTTTTACTCAATGAGCAAATGGTGCCCCAAAAAATAAGCTCAGTATTTTCACATTTTGAGAGAGAAGTTGTCATAGTAACAAACTTGACACCCTTAGAATAAACTTGGATCAACTGTTTCCTCTTGAAATCTGTATTATGCAAGCTAAGACAACTTGCATTCTTCTGGGCAGATGAGATAATGAGTGTTGGCCAGATTATCAACTCCAAAAATTGCTGACTTCCTTTCGTTAGAAATATTGAACCACCCCAGAGGACTGATCAGACCACACAAAGTCCATGTGCAACACAAACGTCGTTCAGCTGATGGGAAAAAAAAAAAAAAAAAAAGGCTCGAGAAATTTTCTGAGTCTTCAATCGGAGATTAATCTTACTGCTGTCTATTGCAGATGCTGTCTGCGCATACATACTCCTCACAACCCTGCTTTTAAGAGATCTTTAGGAAAAGCAAGTAGTCATACAGAAATCAGCACCAATCAGTTTTAATTCTAAACTCTTATCACAAACATTTATAACGCAAGAGGAACAGTGGTCATAAGATGACTAAGACTTCCTCTTTATAGAGACTAAAAAGTTGCTGAGTACCGAAAATTAAATAAAAACAACAAGATCAATTTATGTATGAAATATATTTAAATCCATGTTAGTTTTCTAAAAAGCACTGTGGCAGTATTCCATTAAAACGCAAGAAATCCTTAAAACGGGTCAAACTAGGGCCGAGTCTCAGGTTTCAGACACAAGCAGGGAAGCAAACAAAGCAAGACAGTATTAGTGTCATAACATGAAAGTTTCCTTTGTAAATTTAGAGTTTGAATCTCACATTTTATTACAAGATGTATTCCAGCATATTTAGTTACACTAAATGAATAAAAAAAATATTAAAATTTTTTATTCATCTCCCTTTCAGTCGATGCAACTTTTCTCTTTAAGCCTATATTCAATATACTTTAAACTCAGGACCTAACACGACATTCATTACTGTGGGCCTATGAAGCTAGAAAGATTTTAAGTCTACATACATTTTGTTAAAAAAAAAAAAGTATTATTTGTTAGTGATAAAGTAAACAGGAGGGCGTTTGCATTGGATGCAGGAGTGCCTGAGTAAACTCCTCAGAAAAGAACCCAGATAACAAGTGGTATGGCAACAAAAGTTTTTTTGTTATTAAAGTTTATTATTTCAGAACATATATGAATATAGCCCCTCCCAGCTCTCCCCTCACAAAAAAAACCACGCATAAAACTAAGCATAACAAAACATAACATAAAACAACCAGAAATATCCTCGATGTTAGCAGAAACAACCACAGTAAACAGAAGTAGTCACTCCTCAGTATTTTCCAAAACAGCAGTTCATCAAAGGAGTTTACTTGTCCCAGTATTGCAGGATGGGAAATAGTTCCAGGATTTCTTGAAGTTTTCAATGTCATTATTTAGCATGGCCAGCATTTGTTCATACGACACTATTGCTCTTAATAAAAAGCACCAGTGAGCTCAATTTACAGAGATAGCAAGCTTGAAGAGCAAAATATAAGGCGTGTTCTGTCCCAGGAGGAAGAGGAGGCAACAGCATGAAAGAATGAGAAAGACAAAGGGGACAGTTGGAGTAGGGCGGCGATGCGGCCTGGTACCATCACAACACAGAAACTACAGTCTGCTTCCACTGGGAGAGGAGGATGAGGGGCGAGGAAGATGGATCAAATGGATGTTTTCGTTTGTGACGACAACCTGATATAACACCAGTTTAATTAAACAATCAATTAAAAACAAAAAGATGAAAAGGGTTTTATGATTTTAAATATTGTTCTGGGTTTTTTTTATATATACCCTGGGTGACTCTTCAATCTGATCTTGGAGTTTTTGTAGGCCAAACAGCCCTGCTCCATTGTTTCCTCAAAGCATTGTGTCTTTTAGACAAAGTGACTTTGTTTCTCATTTGTTCCTAAAATTCTTTAGGTTTATCTGAAACAATCAAGTAGGAAGAAAACCTCCAGAAGAAATCTGACAAATACTTTTTAGCAACACCAAATTTACAAGAAGAGGAATTAAAAGAGTGGAATTAGGCAGGTAATAAAATAACTGAACAGTGTGGAGGTGAGTTGGCTCAAAGGTTTATCATTTGATAGACTGGAGTTTATCAAATGAACTGGGTTTAAATCTAGTTCAGAAACCTTAAAAGAAAAAATATTCTTGGAATGATCCACTTCACCTTTATGAGGCTTTAAAGTTTAATGCGACATTTGTTTGCACACAAGCAAAATAATAATAAAAAAGGCGCTATAAAAAAAAACAAAAAAACACTAGCTCAAACTAGGGGAATGAACAGAATGTTTTCAAATAGTTTATGGATTATCTTTTGCTCCTCTACCAATCTCGCAAAGGATTAAGCAGATCTATGTCGGCGTTTATTCATCAAACCACAGAATAAAAAAATACTGCACACTGATTATAAAAACAAAAATAAGCCTAAACTACTTTTCATAAAGTTTAACACATTATTTAACCAATACCTCACATACTGGTACATGAGGTTCAATTCCCCAATGACTCAACAGATCTATTCAGGTTTTAGACTACCATTCAGTTTCCAAAGCTGTTGTACTGTAAGGTTAATGTTAAATACAGAACAGAGCTATGTAGGTGGTCATAATGTTATGCTGATTGATGAATTGCTCATTTGAAGTTGGATTTGCTTAAATCTAGGATTCTGTTAGGAACAGGTGAGTTTTACTGTAGTTTCTGAGTTTAGATTTTTGGCTTTGTGTGGGAACCAAACAGATTTCAAGAATATTTCATGTCACTTCTAAAACGTTTTCTTTCTCATTTCCTCATTACATTTTATTGCTAAGCTTTCTATTGCCACAGATAGGGAGCCTGTTGGACCACAGGACTCTGTATGGGCGAAGGTTAGCGTCGTTTTTTTCTGGAAACAAGATATTCAAGAAGATCTGGCTTTGGTTGGTTTGTCAGGCTAATCATGATCAAATAGTATAACGGTTATGAAACTACTGAATGTTTCCTCACAGTAAAACCTGATTTATTCATTTATTTCTTTTTTAAAAATCAGAAAAATATTCTCATGCCAATATCATTGCCTTCTTTGTGACAGAATTGCTCTTCATCAATATCCACAAGTAGTTTGACTCTTTCCAAACATCTGAGATGATAAATGTAAGGAAAAAGCACCATGTTTTTGAATGCTCATTTTTAAAAGACAAGACTCTCCAGGTTAAAATCAAAATGAGCTTTCATAACATCTCTGGTTACAAAGCAGGTAGGAAGGGTGGCTCAAATCGAACCAAGTCTGACTGGGGAGTTTATTACTTCAATAAAGATAGGATGATGTCGTAAGAATGACATTAGCAACTCCCATACCTTTGAAACGACGCATTTTGTTCCCACAGTCAGGGTTGTGAAAGCTCACACTTTAGAGGAACTTGTTCGAAGCATGGATGGACCAATCGACCAATTTTCCCTTCATGAGCTCTGGTCAGTTATTGTCAAGTCAAATCCTTCAGAAATCAGATTTCTTTTCCACCCACCCGCCTATTAATTAAATGCATCAAAGCCAAAAACTTCCACCATTTTCATTTTTATTAATGTACTTTGATGCTGCTTTCTGAGTGGGGAACAATAATGTAATTATATTTTTTTATTGTTGTTTTTGGTCTGGTCAGACCTGAGAAGAAAACCAGAAAATGGTTTTTCCCAGGAAAAGCCTGATCAGTGTAACATTAGTTCAAAGTTCATTGCACACAGAATAAATAAAGCTAAGCTGCTCTCAATCCCATAATTTAAGATGCTTTTTCTATCAGATACAGATTTTCATTTCGAGAAGGCCTTTTTTTGGTCCTGCTTCTCACATGAAGGATAGAACAGAAAAAAACTTTTGATACATGAAACGGATCAAAAGTCACATTTTCAGTGTTTGAATTGCTGACCAGTGTTCAGAGGTGGTCAAATAAAAACTGTCAAATTTAAATCCCTTTTTGTTCTCATCTGATTTTCTAACAAAATCTCTTGAAACAAAGAAAACTAATTCTTAGTGATTAATTTCTTTCTAAGGTTCAACTTAATTCAACTCAATTACATTCAAAAATATTAAGGGAAAAATATGAAAAACAGGGATATGATGGAAAAATATTTATTACAGCCTATTGTTTTATAATTACTTTAATCTCATTGTTACGTTATGTGTTAATGTTTAATGCAAACCAATTTATCTCTTCCCCTTGCAGCTGCAGAAAACCATCTCTGGCAAATAACGTCAGATACGCCTGTTCCACACAAGATCCATAAGCATTAGAGATAAAGACGTAACATAAACCATAACTTCAGAGTAATTATATGTAATAAAATATTCAATTCCTCCATCAAATGTTCCTGAAGCATCCTCTGCATCTAAAGATTTTCACTTGTGATAACAGAAAGTTGTATTACTTAGAGACTTTTCAAACCTACATGGAGATGTTTGGCCAGAACACAAAGCAGAGAAAACCAAACAGAATAATCAGAAAAAAAAGAAAAAAAAAACTAAAACTGTAAAGCAAACTGTTGGAGGGCTGATGATGTGGGGTTATTTTGCGACCATAGAGCCTTAAACTCACTGAATCGACCATGAACTCCTCTGCAGTACCACTGATATTGGAGAGGCCATTTGTCCGGCAGCTCAAGCTCACCTCAAACTGGGACAACAGCCATGAAATTACAACAGAATGACAAAAACAAAAGAATCAAGGTATTGAAATTCTCCTGTCAAAGTCCAGATGTCAACCTGATGAGATGCTGTCGTGTGCAGAGACAAAAGTCAATAAACCTTGATGAACTGAATCAATGCTGGAAAGAAAAAAAAGAAACAGTGATCTTAAAGTATGATTTATTGCTGATGAAAGTGGTTCTATGAGATCTTGAACAACAGGCTGAACATAGTTTATCCACCATAGCCCCATATCTACATGTATGATCAAACTTTCTGAATATGAGAGTCATTTGTCTTTAAATAGTCACTCACTCTTGGAGTTGAATATATATGTACTTGCATGACAATGAACTAAAAACAAGTTAATCATTGATCACAATGACGTTTTGTTACACTAGAAGTTCAGAAACATGACAGCTCTATACTAAATGAGTCCAAAAGGGTTTCTTTATTCCTATTTATTGCAGCAAATTAAGGATTTTTAGACCTTTTTTTAGTCATAACAACTAAAACCAGACTGTGGTCAAATTGAAGAATGATAGGATCAGACTAGAGAACATGGATAAAAGTAATACAGGTGTGTGCAAACATCACAACAACTGTACAAGCATGTTTGCACGTTCATACTTGGGTGTGACAGCAGAACGTATCCATCGTGAGATTATTGTGGAAAGAACAGGACAAAGGTTCCCACTTTGAAGAGTTTTATAACGCTGAAACAGCTGTAATTTTGGATGATTGGTTCTCACCAACGCAGAACAAGTCACCAAACTGATTTATTTACAACTAAAGAGGAAAAACACCTTAAGAAGCTTAAACTTTAAAATCAGTCTAAGAATTTATTATCAGTTTTAGACTTGATCAGGAACTTCTTCCTGCTGAGTTTCATTATATAACTAACTATAGAGTGAACTACTAAGCATATTACTAAACAAATTAAGAATACTGAATGTCTAAGAGAAAAAAAAAAAAAAACAGCCACACACCAAGTTCTCAGTCATTTCCTTTCACAACATATAAAATTTAACAACAATGACATCAGCATCAGGAGAAAGATTTGGCCAAATGTCAAGGTTGGACGCTCACATAGTAGATGACTGACTAACTTCTCTACTGCTTGGTTTCAGTCACGCATATCTCATACATCACACTTATATATGTTTATCTTTTTGCACCACACAACTTACTCTCTATTGCTGAAACGTCTCAACATTGAAGTTCCTCTACCATAATGTATCGTGTCAAAGTAACATGGGAGAAAACTATTCAATGTTTCGTTAAGTGAGTCAACACATTTTAGAATTAGAGGTTGATAACCAAAGATTTTCCGCTTTTTCTTTAAACCCCATAAATTTAGGTGCTGCTATTGATGTGCATTTCTCAATCTGGATCCTCAGAATACTCTGTTCTGTATGCTTTAGATGTTTAACAGTTCAGACACACCTGATTCAAAGGAGTGAATTACCGCAGCAGCTTGTTATCAGGTTCTGCACAGCTCTGTTTGCATTCCGGTTCAGGGTTTTCGGAAAACCATTTCCAGGCAAACCCTACTGAAAAGCAGGATCCGGAACAGGTCAACCAACTAACGTTAGAGTTGCTGGAGACCTAACCTGCTTAAACCTTTGTTGGTCTCCACATCACCTTCAGTTGTGCAGTTAGTGAGGTCTCTTTTCAACAACTGGCTAATAGTTTTAATTCAGCTTTCCCTGTTGAAGGAAACTAGCATGACTACCATGCTTGTGTTTTGACTGAATCAACTAACTGAAGGAGGTTAAACAAGTTTAAGGACATGCATCCTGCATCTGTTTTTTATAGTTATGGCTTAAATTGAGTATAGAGTATGCGGATTATTATATTAATAGAAGGTTTATATTATAGATAGAGCTGCAGAATCTAATAAAATGCAGTCATTATCGGATTAGTGATCGTTAATTACTGGTTTAAGTGACTTTAGCAGTGACAGGCAATTTTTAGATAAATAAATAAATGGACATTGTCTGGAAACTAAAAAGGTTTCTATATCTAATTTTTGCATACTTATCCAAACTTGAAGTGACATAAAATTCCACACTTTTAAGACTGCAAAGGAACCCTAAAGGCTCCAAATAAAGACTTCTTTATTTTACCGTATTTGTCTTTATTCTGAGTTGCATGTTTGTTTACGTTTGACATTTTATTTTTCTAACTTTTCCTGCTAATTCATATTTTTTGAAGCATACTTTTAAACTGAAATAGTGTATAACAAATATATGTATCCACACAGTGACATGGTTTAGGCAGAGATCTGTTATGAATAATAATGACAAACATTCATTGTTGTCCGTCTTTAAAAAAGAAAAAAAATAAATAAATCTTGAGTCAAGCTCTCCAACAGAACAGAATTTATGAATGACAAATGTAAACAAGGCTTAAGTTATGCAAAGCTAGCATGTCAAACTCAAAAACTAAAACCGTTGCTTAACAAGGGACGGGAGACGCAACCGAAAACAAATGATGGACGGCGAAGAGAGTGAGGGTGACGACACAAGATTGAGAAAGTGTCTGTAGATAAGAAACTGGCCTCCCTGACTGAAATAACCTGTCGAACCTGTGTGACGAGGACTCAGGATTTCACATATTTTTATGGCCCCTCTCTGTGTGCCTGATCTGAGCATGCGCAACAATCAGAAGCGCTTTGTAGCAGCAAACATGTGAACAAGGTGTCACGTTACCACACACAAATTGCAACAAAAGCAGACTGCGAATCCACTTAGTGCCGGGGTGTCCAAAGTCGGTCCTCGAGGGCCGGCATCCTGCATGTTTTAGTTCTCTCCCTAGTTTAACGCACCTGGATCCAATGATGGCTCATTAGAAGGCCTAAGAAGAACAGCGACATGCTGAAAAGGTTGTTACTATCACCAGGGAGAGGATTCAAACATGCAGGATAGGTTTCCTCGAGGACCAACTTTGGGCACCCCTGATTTAGTGTGTTTGCTTTGTGAGCGTTGCATCTCCTCAAGAAAAGAAATTACTGTCAGATATCCACCTACTGTTCTCCTGGATGAAATCAAGATTCATTGTAGAGGTAAAATAAATCATTAATGAACTTTATAAAGGGATCCTGTTTTAGTGCTGCAGGCAGAGGGCCAAGATAAATACAAACTGTAAGCTGCATCTCAAACTAGTGCGGATGAGTTTGTATGCAATGTGGAAATACATATTTAGCAATAAAAAAAAGAAAGAAGAGCAGATGTCTGAGTTTCAGAAAGGTAAAAAGAAAAAGTTAAACTGGTTTTCTACCATGGCAAATAAAAATTAAGGAAGAGGCTCTTTGTTAATGAGTAACTTTCTGGGTAACTGAACATCCCATTATGAGGCCATATTCTTTTAATTATTAGACTTTTGACCTTATTATTCTCACATGATGTTGGAAAGTTTAACTAATGACATTGAACCCTTTTCCCCAATTTTCTAACATTTTAAAGTAATTTTAATAATTAAAATGCGGAAAAATTTAAGTACAAAAAATTCCTTGTGACTTGGTTATTTCTTTCAAGAGCAGTAAGATGTTTAGACAATCTGTCGTTCTCCATGTGGTTCTCCTGGGTTCAATACCTACTTTCCCTTCTCTCTCCTTCGTATTGCCTACCCATTTCTTGTTCTATAATGGCCACTAGACCCTAAAAACAAAAATATATAAAACTTGAACTTCTTGACATGTAAGCCTTAAAACCTTCACACAGAATCAACCCCATCCTGCGACTTGAACCCAGGACATTCTTGCTGCAGACCTACAGAACTAAGGACTGTGTAAAAAGTCTTTAATTTAAAGATAACTTGCCATATATGCAGAATTTCAGCTGCATAATCAACCTTTATTCATGTAGTTTAAGATAACTCTTGGCTTGTTGATTTTGGAGGTTTCTCTCATTTTTAACATGTTTTACAATTATTTCAATTTAACTTTAAATATACAACCAAAAGGGAAATTATCTTCAATATTGAAATAAAAACGCCAAATGAGTAAAAATGCATAAAATCTCAAATTGTAGTAGTTTTTAAACATGTTACTAAATGGCAATATGAGAACATAAGGCATGAGCTCAATGGTGTTTTTTTCATTATTATTTATGATCAACTATCCAGTGCATCAATACAAAGAAAATAAAACAGATCAACACAAATATTACTAACATGTTTCTGCACCAATTCTTTTTAATATGCATTAATGAATTATAATAAAGTACAAAGTAACCTGATTATATTGGCAATTATAGTTATAATTACCTATTTTAATTTTATGATTATAAAATTAAAACTATAGAATTTTAATTATATAAAGTTGATGCTTTAATTATATAAAGTCGATACATTCATACTAATGTCTCTTAGGATGGCTTCACAGTCATCCATCAGCCAATGATTCATTTGAAACAAAATAATTTATCCTCCTTAGTTAAATTGCTAAAGTACATCTGCAGCTCTTAACATAAACAAATGTTATGGTTTGCTAAGATTTTACAGCACAATATTAATTCAGATTGTAGTTAACCACATCTCAACTGCAAAACTGTTAAACCTGTTCAGCTGAAGACGGTTTAGGGATGTGAAAACGTCACAGTTTTCTTTGTGCTGTCTACACATACAGTCTGATACGTGTGTAACTAACAGAGAGACAATGACAACAGCCTGACCGGTCAGTACAATCAAGTGTTATAAAAGACAATGCCCTCGTCTTCCAGAGACGAGTATAACAAAATAGTTTCTCATGCCTTTTGTGGGATCTCCTCGTTTGGGTGTGGCTGACTTATTCACTTTAGCATATGTGCCAAACTGTTTGTTTGCAGACACATGTTTGTCCAACAAAATGCACAAAACCCCGTATTAAAAAGTAAAGCTTTTGTCATATTCAAAGTAAGCCATAGAGTAAAAAAAAAAAAACTACATTAAGAAATCAAGTTGTTTATTTAGCCTTTCAGTAAGATTTGTAGCTTGTTTTGTTGTCCATTTTTTAAATCTTATGGCTGTTTTTGTATTTTGATGGTAAACAAAAGGGAAAAAAACTATACAAGTGTAATTACAGGACCAGTTAAGTACAACACCAAAAAAAACAAACAAAAAAAAAGGTTTCTCAATGAAAATCTCAAAAATTTGAGCTCGAGATGATTTGTTGATTGTATATTGTCCGTTTCAAAAAGGTCAATACATCACTACATCACAAGGCTCAAATACCTACAAGAATAGGACAACAGCAAACCAAGTGAAATCAAACGGTCACATCTGGCGTCAGTATTAGTCCATTTATTAAACTCCTCCACGTATATTCCCTCCCGCCCTCCTCCCTGCTGAACCTTGGCCTCTCGCTGCTTTTCAAGTGTAATCGTGGCGATGAGCGGAGCCACCAGAGGCCTCCACCTGAGTACTAATTGCAGTGTCTCTATAGCAGCAAGGGTAAACAATATCCCAAGTAATGCATCACCACGGTGATAAGCAGCTCTCAGGAGTTGTAAAAGAGGCAGTCCGCCCGAATGGTTTGTTGGGATAAACTGATGACGCATGAATTGGATATGAGAACCTGGGACAATCTGTGCTTCGCTGTGGCCTCAATTAATAGTCATTGTTAGATTAATTACCAGCATGAATTGAATTTCTGTTGACAAAAGTAACAGTTAAAAATACATAATGTGTACTTGAGGTTAATTATCTAGTTTAAAAAAATATTTGGTGTAATTTTTTTAAAGCTTAGAAAGTCAAATTATTTGCTTTACAAAAACACTTTTAGCCAAGGTTAAACCTTTCAGTTTATATTTTAAGTGGTTTTGATTTACAGTTATGCAGGATTTATCGAAGTCTTTAAAGTTCTTTTGTCTTTACCCCCTGGTACTTGATCACTTTCAGATAGTTTTTTGTTGAAGTCCCTAAAATCAGAAGGATAAAAACTGTGTTATAACACATGGACAGCAAAACCTATATTTAGACACCTTATTACCACCAACCTCCCACAAAGACCTACATCGTTTCCATTTTTTAACTGAACCCATAAACCAGATGGTTTAACTGAACCCAGTTAAACCATCTGGTTTAACTGGGTTTAGTTAAACCAGATGGTTTGACAGAGAAAATGGTTGACAGAGAAAAATAGGATATTAGCTCCAACAAGGTGACTCCCATAGAGCTACTAATTGACAGTCTCTTTATTATAACTGATACTTCTTAGGCCTTTTAATTATTCACTTGTCTTTTTTTTTTTTAAAGAATTGGATAGGAAAAAAAAAGAAAAAAAAAAGCAGCCATCAAAGTCCAAAGACAAAAAAAACATTTAAAATATTAGTAGGAGGTTGGAAGGAAAACATAAAGCAGTTTGTGGGCTGGCGAAAACTTTTGTACATACTTTCACATGTCCACATGTACTATGATGGTAATATTTTAAGACTGTGGTTGTAAAGCAGTTTCTAGGTCACCTAGGTTTTCATTTAGAACAGATTTGCCCAACCACATGCTCTTCCTGACTACTACCTTGTTTCCATGTTGTAATATTTAACACGATTCTAAATCTGTTCAACTTTGACCCATTTTTGTGGGATTTTTTTTTTTTTAAACCAAAGTGTCTGTTCTTTCCTCCCAGTCTTCCTTGAGCCCTCATACAGAAGACAATCCCATCATTGAGAGGAGAACGATCCATGCCAATAAAAATCTGCATTCCTGCACTCCACCAGTCTGACCCACTCGCCCCACAGCATTCCATCCACAAACACAGCATCATGCTCAGCCCTGGACTGCACCAATTCAGCTTTACTGTACTCCTACTGTTTGCTTCTCTGAACATTCAGAAAGCCTTCAAAGTGCTCTATCCAACTTCTTTTCTACTCCACATGAACAGATTCTGCTGGTATCCATACCGTTCCCATTGTTCTTTCATTCATTTGTTCAATTCAACAATGCGCCTACTATCCTGCCAAGCTCACACCCGTGTGGCTACATTGTGACCCTTCACCCTTAGATTTGCTTACATTTTAACTCGATGATAGTGAGAAAGAAATGGTGACAAGCTTTCCAGGTGGAACGAAAATGAGTCAGATGTTTGAGCATTTCTGACGTTGGTAGGCAGAGCGGCTTTGATTCCGGATAAAACCAGAGATAGCAACAAAGAGCAAACAAAGGTGCACCTGGATATTGGGAAAATGTTGGTCTTTAACAGATTCTTTTTTTTTGTAATCTAACCTCAAGAGTGCAAAAACAAGATTAAACATTTTACTTTAAACAAAAATGAAGCCAAATGAGAAATATCAGTGACTTGATGACTTTAAAGTGCCCAGAGCTGTAGATTATATCCAAATATCTTTTGTCTCATTTGTTCAGAGAATTATTATCATTCCTTCAAATACAACTTTTACAGGACTCCTTCTTGAGATAAGATGCTTTCTCCTTCCACCAATCCAAACAAGTAAGATTTTTTAAACTTTTTGTAATTGTTTTATCAACATTTAACATAGTCTGAAATGGGGGCGGGGGGGTTTCAATTTCTGACATTGTATGAAATAGCTGGTGATCTCCGCTCCTGGTGAGATATGGAGCCGTTTAAAGTGTTTTCCGAAAAATATTTCAGGAAGTAAACAGGTCGACTAAGTTGTTTGGAAATGGACTCCTAACCCTTCCCAGATTGATGGGTAGCAACATTTTCTTAAGGTCATCACTGTTGTCGTTTTAAATAAAGCTAAGTAGCAAAGCAAACTTTCACATCAGCAAAGTTGAGGAATAAAAATGTTGTTGGGAAAACGCCTTATCTCCTTCTCCAAATCGAATCAAGTTGTGGTTTTACTTTCCCCTCAGACTAACTAGTTCCCAGCACTGGTTCTGAGCAGAAGCCATGCATCGCTGACCAGTTCAAGCTGTTGAGGGTGTAAACAGCCCTCTGTTTGATTGTAAAACTGCTCCTAAACACACATGCATGCACATGTTGTCATAGTCATAGACACAAGCACCTATAAGTGTTCTGCTCCAGCAGATGGAGCTTTAAATTGGACCATCCACACTGACAATTTGAAGGTCAGAAGATCAATTCTGCCTCCAAATCAGAAAAATCCCGTAACTGTAACTAGAATGGAAATAATCTAAAAAGTACATGTAATTAATGATTCCCTGACTCTTTGTCAGCTAAACATTCAACTAAAAAAGAAAACACAATTCTACCAGGCAGCCGTGTTGGACATGTTTAGTGTTTTCAAATGACAAATTTGAATTCTGATTTGAAAGCTAGCTTGCTTAAAACGATGTGGGAAGATAAAAATGTACTTGAAAATACTAAGAACCAAGTAAAAAGTCTTGAAAAAGTGTGAAGTTTTAACAGAGGAAAACTCCCCTGTTTATACCATAAAATGTCTTTTTGTGATGTTACTACAGGCTGTTTTGCCATCTGACAAACACAGATGCAGTTCAGCTTGATGACACAAAAAATAACACATTTTCTCTTTTACTGCCAGCAGGTCATAATTTCAGATCACAATTTCTCCTGAAAGTGTTTCCAGAGCGTTTAAATGACAGACCAGCAAAGGCGCAATCTGACTTCAATGAAATGCAGAATACATTTAATCAGTAATCAACTCCTGTACACAGCAAGATCCTGCATCCACATTATTCACAACAGCTTTAACCATGTACCAACATGTAGCCTGATGAGGAAAGGCTTCTTCTTTGTTGTTTATAAGTGTTACTTTGTCAAACTTACATTAGGTCTGCAAACCAGGGAACAATTCATCTTAATGAATTGATTAAAATTATTGTCAACTAATTTTGTCAAAATCATTAACATTAGGACACACTCAAAGGCCATTTGCTGAATGAACAACTTACTCAGAGTAGTAATGATCCCTACAAAATACACACATTTAAGCAGAAAGAACTGAGCTTTCCACATGTTGATGTTAGAAATATTTTTTTAGCTGCAGATGAATCTTTTGCTACAAATGACCAAGCATTCACTAATGAAAGGCTATGTTAAAGCATTTTAGGCAATACAATAAAATACAATATTTATTTTCTAACTCCAAAAATTTATTATTTTGGGGGGGCGGGAGGTTTGCATCTTTTAATGCATTTCAAATATTGCATAAAAAAGGTCTAAGTGGTTAAATGCAAAATCTTCTGGATGGGCCATTTTTTAACAGATTAATCATCAGAATAATTGATAGTCAATTACTTATATAATCGCAATTATCCAACAACAAGCTGTTGCAAAAGGTTTTGAAGTTTCTCAAACAAATTTGCTGTTTTAGCTCATTATTCAGACTTGATTTCTTATTTAATTTTTAAAATCGTTTGCTTTGTTTCCCCTCCTCCAAACACCTGTAGGGATTTGTTTTTATTGCATCTCAGAACATGGTGAATAAGACCATCTATTCCCACGTATTATCAGAGTAGATATTTAATTCCCACCAAGGTCAAAAGGAAGATTATATTCTTTATGGAATCCATCTCTATAAATTTTGGCAAATAACTAACTAAAGTCACGCTTAATGTGGCTGATCAATAACTTGAAATAGATTTGTGCAATCTGAAAGTAACGTGACCATTGTCAGACACCACCTGTAAATCCAACCAACAAAAGATATGTAGTCCCTTATGCCCTACTTTGTGCCTTTTGGTCTTTTAAATTCTTACAGCAAGATAATAAATTAGATTTATCACATTTATCCTAAGTGTTAACGTTTCAATATGCTAATTTTCTATTTAAAAATACCCACTACTCTTACATATTTGCATTTAACTGGTGAGCATCCTCAGTTTATCCTTGTTGAACAAGCTGAAAAATAGTTGAACTTCTGCCATGAAAGTGGAACCATAAAGCAGCTATAAACCAGCACATGCTTTATAGCCCTTCCATAAGCAGAAACTAAGAGCAATAAAAGATAAAAACCATATCTGACCAATGATGATGTTGCATTGCTGTAAATCTTATCACAATATTTTTTTTCCACTGGGTTATTGACGATTCAGTTCATTTTGATTCAGTTTTTCAGCTCCGCCACAGTGGAACACAGTCAGAGTGATTAAAGCAACAATCTTATGTAGGTGATATAACTTTAAAATAGTAATTGGATATGATTATAAATTAACGTTTTGGCTTACAGTTATACCCAATGTCTATCTACAGTGATAAAAATGTATTTATAGCCCACGGACTAATGACTACAGAAGTAAAAAGAGGACACAATTTAATCTCAAGGACAATGTAGTCCTTCCTGCTCATTTTCCTGGCAGATCAGAGAAAATGAGCAGAGCAAGTAGACCTGCCATTTAGGACCAATATCTGTGCCATACCTGGAAAATAATTACATATATATTTTTTTATTACTTTATTTCAAACAGACAAAAAGTAAAAAGAAAAAACAAAACATCATGTCCATTGACATGCAATTGTACGTTAATTTTCAAAAAAGAAGCAGGTTACAAGATATGATTTTCTGCCCTTTTGA